>JAYECN011264576.1:0-29918 GCA_035222435.1 Microcambeva ribeirae | reverse complement strand
AAGAAAAGAAAAGAAAAGAAAAGAAAAGAAAAGAAAAGAAAAGAAAAGAAAAGAAAAGAAAAGAAAAGAAAAGAAACATTTTCGACTGGGGGAGGAGTGGAAATCTTTCCAAAGACTGAACTCACCTGTGGCAAGATTCCCCTGCCATAACCAACCTTCCCTGATTGCCCACACCTTGTATAGATCACACCTCTGCTTAAAAGGGAGCTCTCTGGGCACTCATATTGTTTCAGTTAATTCCATGTCTGCACACTTGTTCCCAGCCTCTAAACGCCTTCATATGAAATGGTCCCGGAGAATCTGAGCACTTTCTTCGTTCCTGTCATCTTGTTGCGGGGCTAAGTACCTCTCCCAGACATCTGCCCTCAAAGGGAGCTCAGTGTTTGGCTTCTCCTGCACGAAGCCAGTATCTGGAGATATCTTGGATGTAGGGAGGTTTATCCCTCTCCTAAACCTCATGAGTCAGTGATTCCCAATGGCTGCTGAGGAATTAAGAGGAGAAGAGACTCAGTTTAACAGCAGGTCCATCTTTGCAAAGAACTGATGAGAGGATTTCGGGACCCTCAGTGAGGTCTCATAGAAAGAAGGGATATCCTGCCCCTGGGCAACCAGATATACAAGAACTGACTACTTCATTTTGTTTTCATATTAGTTTTTATTATCTGACAGATGGGGCACTGCTTTACTGGAAAGAGACTGCTATGTGAAATTATCTAGCTTATAGCACTGCATAGGTAGGGCTAAGAGCAAAAAGGGAGGATGGCTATTGAATCAGATTCACCAGTTACAAGATATTATTTAATTTTGACTGGAAGTGAGAGATGCAATGTGACTGCGCCCCTTTCCATCATGACCTCCTGTCTAAATATAGTCCTGCAGTTAATATACTAGCTATGTATAGCTGTTGGCATCTATACATATGGGAGAAATTATAGACCTCCTAGGAACTGTATCCTTCCCCTCAACAAGAAGCATTCTGCTATAAAATTATAAAGTTGTTTTTCATCAAGTTTTGAAATCTTATGATGAACAGATTTTAAGTGATAAGTGCCAAGTAAATACACCAGTGAATTCTATTCCTTTTTTTTTTACAGTAAAAGAAATTGTTTTAGACAAACATTAGGATTTATTTCAACTGCCTTTACACATGAAGTTGAGTGTTGTCATGAACATTCCCCTCAGAAACCAGGGCCTAACTGATACAGAAATGAGAAATGTTTACCTACACGTTTACTTAGAAATTCATCAGGCTAATCTTCTCCTGAAAATAAAGTCTACACACCCCATTTTCCTTCCAAGTTCACTCTTATTTTGTGATAAATATACCAGCTGCAATATGCAGTTGCTTAACCTTGCCTCCTGTGTCAACCCCTTGAGATACTTATCTTTCATGTGTGGTAAAGCAAACAGTACACAGCAGAAACCCTAAAGGCCAGTCAAAAATGAAGACATTGCTCTTCTAGCTGTGTTGCTCCTGAATATTCCTTTTGCTAATGCCTCAGCATTTCTAGAGGACATTGTATTGTTTAATTAGAAAGGTTAGCAGATGCGGTGGGTAAACGTCATGGGTTCGCAGACGCGCTCTGGGCTCTTAAAGGGTGCCAGCATAGCACGTCAAACCGTGGACCGTGCCCTAATCCAAACTCCGACTCATATTACATCCATGCTGACTAGTTGCAGTGCCACATGCAGTCACAGGCTTTGGACTTACTCCAGGATGTGGTAAACCTCAAGCACATAGTAAGTCTTTTAATCAGGCCTAAGTGTAACTCTGTTGAAAGGGCAGAGGACTCTGCGGGCAACATGAGTTTGGACTGCTCAGGGAGTATGGCATGCTTGCCATACTGAGCTACAGTTACCAGAGAGCTTTGACTTGCCCCTAAATTGCACTGCAACCCCAAAACCCTATATCTGAATGATAAATATTTCTTTACATCATCTTGGGGAAAAAATTATTAAGGGGAAATGTGAAATATTTTATCCTAAGATTTGCTGATTGGCATGGAATTGAAATATGTTTGGGTTCTTTTTTTTTTTTAGTGTGTGTGTGTGTACGTGGAATCATCAGTAGCCAGCTGATAGTGAAAAGGCACAGCTCAGCAATTGGAAGAATCTGTTTTCACAGTTGTGGCTGAAAAGCTGAGGCATCAGTTGTTTTTCACTGGTGTCCTGGAATAGGAAGGCACTAGAAAAAGGCCCGTTCTAGTCAATAAAAGCAATCAGAGGGAGGGAAAGCAAATCAGTTTGTGCTGAATAATACAGCAGTGTGATTTAAAGGGATCTTATGGAAAAGAGCAACTGGGACATGTTGGCTGGTAGCCCATAGGGTCCTGGTGACAGCATTTGGTATCCTCCTCCTTATTTCTAGCAAAATTAGTCAAGCAAACAAACAAACAAGGAGGAAAAGCAGGGAGTGTGCTTCACTCGTTTTGAGTTATCTTCTGTTATTTCCCTGGTACTGCTTTGCCTGTGCGTGCTGTTAAAGCAACTGCGTGGTTCACGTTGTCCAACCATGAACTGGAGAAGAGAAGGTGACAGCTATTGTGGAGAAAGAAAGGACCATACCTAAGACATACCTAAGAATGTCTTCATATCTGCAAGATATTAAGATGTATCCCCTTCATAAAAATAAGCTGGGGGCTTTGCCACAAGGCCTGCAGCCTTGAGAAAATTGATCCATGATCTGGGAGAGACCAAAGGCTCAGTGCAGATGTGGTGAGCGCAGCCCAAGGAGCCTGAGCGTGCAGGGCAGACCGGAGACGATGGGCTCGGGCCCTGGGTAAGCTGCAAGGGATGAGGAAGCAGCAGTGGTGTTACGCAAGCTGCAGGTTGAGAAACTTCAGGCACCCAGTACAGGAGGAAAAATGAGGAGCAACTGAGAGGAGCTGTGTAGTGGGTGAATTAGAGCTGCCGGGATGGGTAAACAGGGTGTCCTTGTCTTGGAAGAGGACCAAAATGTGAGAGACTGGGAGATGGGAGATGCTCTGCAGCTGTCGTGCTGCCTAGGAAAGGGGTCCCACTGAAATTTGGAAGGAATGTTCAAAAAAAAAAAAAAAAAAAAAAATCCATCACTGGGATAGATAAGTACCTTAATGACACTCCAGACAGTATCAGGAGAATCATTAGCTGTACAACTGCGCAATCTAAGGCTGAGGTCATGCAGTTCAGGAAAAAAAACACTAGAAAAGACAAAAAAGCCAATAAAAAGGAGATGGTCAAGAGAAAAGCCAGTAGTACAAGTTCAACAGTATCAAGAGTCTCCCTTGTTTGCTATATTTGAGTGCAGATGGCAATAAATCAACTTTTCTGATACTTTCTCAATTCCTTCTCTTCTATAAAGAGTTTATAATTAGAAGTGCAAATAGACTGGAAAAAGAAGATAAAGTATTCATATTAAATTGCTGAATAATCTCCCTAGAGGATCTGTGAGGTTGGAGCCAGCATCTCATCTAAGTTCTCCAGTCCTGATTTGTATTTGTCTGAATTTCCGGCGATTGAATAACTCAGATTTGGGACTGTAGAGAGACAGGAAAGTTAGTATTAACCCTTCCAGAGTGTATTCAGAGTTGAAAGACTTTTGGAATTTGTTTTCTTAGGCCATTTTTACAAAAGGTTAAATAAAGAAGATTCTCTCATTTTCCAATATATTTTATGATTCATGGAAAACAGATAATAAAACTCACACAATTTGTTTCTTTTCTAATATGGAAATAAACTTTGCAAGAGCAAAACTATGGAGCATATATGCTTCACATGTCAGCTGAAGTTGTTCCTGCACCTGTGACTGCTGATCTCTGCTCTCAAAAACGCAAGTGAGGTTCATAAGACAGCCAGCACAGGACAGTGTAAGGAAAGCTGGGATGAAGAAAGAAAGAAAAAGACAAGGAGAGAAAAGAAAGAAACAGAAGCAAAACAAAGAAAAACATACCTCTATTTCAGAAAACAAGTACCAGTCTCAAAAAGCATGAGTAGCCTTTCCCAACAGTGCTGACGCACTAACACCCACACACAACGGGGAAAATATGCCAAAATTCCCATTGCAGAGAAAAGAAAAATGGATTAAAAAGACAGAGAGAAGAATCTCAAGAAAATGAAGTAAACCATCCTTCAGAAACGGAGAATATAGAGAAGATGATTTTTGTTACTGTTATGCAGTTAATGAATTTTAATTCAAGAATCAACTATGCAAAGAAGGTTAAAAATAATAAATTTCATAAATCCAATATTTAGGCTGTGTCTTTTTTTTTTTTTTCATTTTACACACAAATAACTCTAAATACATAAATAAATGCATAACACTAAGTAAATAAATATAAAACAGCTTGGGTCAAGTAGTGAATTCATGTCACAGCTGAAAACACAAATTTCTTTATTTTGAGTCCTGTGGTTTACTTACTAAGTCATGAGCTTTGTGTTTGGCTCTTTTTGAGATGCTTTGAGTTATACCCCTATATTTTTTTTTAACTGTAAAAAAAAAAATATATCTTTTAGAAAAGTTCTTGACCTCTTTTTATAGAACAAATAATAGGCACAATTCAGAGTTTGTCACACTTCACAGTTGCCTCCTGGAAAACACCTACTGACTTGCTACACAAGTACTTTTTCCTGCTGCTCTTCTGTTTTCACCCTCTTTAGAAGTACTCTTTAAAAGAACAGTGCAGCCAGAGTCAGTAACTTTAAGAATTATATTTTGACAAAATCTTAAAATCAAAAAGAAGTTAAGAATGGGAAGGCTGGAAAGTATAATACACAAAGAATTGTGCAGAGAAAAGGAAATTAAAACTGAAATTTACTTCACATTTTTACTTTCATGGCAGTTTAGCTTTTCCATCAAATCAAAGGAGAGGTTGTCTAACTTTCAGATAAGCTGAAGTGCCACATTTCACAGTTGCTGAAAAGCCTGTCTGTAACTTCCCAACACACACTGTTCTTTCCTATTTGCTTCAGATATTGTACATTTACTTTTTTTATAAACTATAGAAATAGCAGCTCCATATATTTGAAAGAAAGTTGCCCATTTGAAATAGAAGTAGGAGCCAGTGATAACTGAATGTCAAAAGGTTTAGTAAAATGCCTAAATAAATACTATCCTGTCCAATTTTTTTTACTTAATTAATCTTGGTGAAAAAAAATGGCAAAAACGTTTCTCTCCTCAAACTGAAATTGTTACAGGCTTGATTTTTCTCCTGCGTGCTAGTGGGGCACATGATCCTTTTGTTGTTCTTTTTTGTCCCTTGTGAAAGAAAGGGCCCTCAGAGGGGTCATAGCCCCCTTGCACTGTCTGGGCCTGGACTGGTGATTTAGTATTGTCATCTGCTACCTGAAATCAGCCAACTATTAGGAATTTCAGAACAAGATGCCAAAAAATGGAAGTCTGCTTGATCACTCCTCAGTCAAAAAAGGTTTTTGCTATGTCCTCAAGTGATGAATTATTAAAAATGTATGAGCTGTAGTTCTTTTTGCTCATTCCTATAACAAAAGGGATGTATATTGTTAGCAAAAATGTAACTGCTAAAATGTATTTTTTGCTGCTGGGAAACATTTTCTTCTGCATGGAACGTATCAGTCACGTAAGAAAAGCAGTCATTTTCATGGTTTTAATTATTTCTACCGAGAAAGTGTTTTTTTTCTCCTGGAAATCTTGTTGTTGTAAAAATAAACAATTGTATGTCATTAATGTGGTGTTTCAACTTCTTGTTTTTTGGCCACAGCTGGCAGGCTGAAAGGAATTCTATATGCATTCATTAAAATCAAACATCTGGATAAAGGTTTCCAAAATCCATCAGAATTTTCAAATTATTACAGGCAAATGGGAAAGGAAACCAGCTTCAAAGACACAGGTCGTTTTATGTTCATTCAGCATGTGTGAAAAAAAATAAGCAGTGTGCAATCATGTTGCGCAATGGGCGTTTAAAATCCTCCATTTCCCAGAACAGTTCTTGACTTGGTTTGCCAATAGTCTGCAAAGATAGTCTTCAAGAGGACTGATATGTTCAGTGTTTCTCAGGGGAAATTCCGTCCCCTTCAAGGTGTCAGCTTGGTCAATCAGAAATTTGGTCACTGAAATCACTGATCACCTCTGAACTTTTAGAACCACAGTTTTGAAGAGCCATCACCAGTGATCTCAGAAGAAGAAACGGAGCAGGGAGAAAGAAGCAGAGGGAAAAGCCCCATTTTCCACTGAGGCTACAGAGATGGGAGGGCATATGCCCAGCTCCTAAAACGCAAGGAGAAGTGTCCTCTCTCTCAGCCCAGGTCTTGCAAGAGCGGGTAGCGCCGGTCCTAGCCAGGGCGAGGCCTGTTACTGGTTAACCTCAGGGGAGGCAAGTGCTGGGGGCCAAAGGAAAAATAGAAAGTGGCTCTTATTCAGCCATATTTGTCAAAGTAGGTTGTGAAGTAGCTTGACATTATTATTCCCATTTTTACAGAAGGAGAAGCTGAAAGCTCAAGAGTCAGAGCAGAGGATATGAGAGGGAGCTTAGAAGAAATAGAGGGTTTCTTCCCCAGAAACACTTCTCAGTCTATGCACTCACTGAAATCTTGCCATTCGAAATACAAATAGGGAAAAATAACATGCTGGCGGCAATCTCGCATGAGGTCCCGGAGAGGTTTCTTTTTCTGACCGCATTAGCCCCGTGTGCCAGCTATGCACTTTGCTGGCAGAGAGGCAAGGGGAGGAGCTGGGGAATGGTTTCTCGCTTCCCAATTTAAACAAGAAGTTTTCTCTCTCAGTAACCATGAGGAGGGCATTTAGCAAGCAAAGATTTCCATGAAGAGCAATTCCTTCACCCTTTCCTAGTTCCTGAAGGCAGGTTGTGTGTGTCAGGAAGATCTGCTGTGCTATTTGACATGAACGGGTTGGGTGTGCGCCCGTGGGCATGTGGGGAAGGACACTTTGGCAACCGCCTGGCCTCGCACCGGATCCACACACACCCTGCGAAAGCACTTGGCGCTGCTCACGGTCTGCTGCGGCTCAAGAGCTGACACTCGCTGCTCGCTGCTTTGCATTCGTATTTGCCTTGCTAAAAGCCCAAGGCACTTATCACCCCTGGCAAAGCTGATCTAGGGAACTTCAGGGAAGAAGCAAGCTCTCTTCAGGGAATACTACTATAATTTTCTACTTAGTTTAATAGCACGATTTTTACAAGTGATTTCCCTGAGCTGGTGAGGGGCTCCATGTGGAAGCTGATGCTGCCTCTCTCCCCGTTACTAGCACAGGCAAACACAGCATTCGGCCTGCACCTCACGAGGAGGCAGCAGCGCCCGCCACCACGGCTCCCCCCGGCTGAGCACAGCTGCCCAGATGCAGCATTTCAGTGGGACACGAGACACCCTCAGCAGGGCTTCATCTTCTCCTAACATCACGCAAGTCCTGGTGCACACATTTGGCTTGGCCTCCCAGCCTGGGAGCAGCTTTGTTCAAAACGCACCCTGTTTTCTGCCTTTGCATTCAAATTCAGACTCTGTGCCGCTAAACTTGGCTTAAAGCTCCCTGTTTCAGATTAATAACTGAAGCATTAATTGTTTACATAACTGCTGGAGAAACACACATTGGCAAATGCACTGCCGACAGCGCACTGTGTGCTCGGTGGGAGACACACGGTGCCCCGACGAGCCTCAGGCTGGGCTCCAAGTAGCCATACTCTGCTCTTCTTCCCCCAAAAGTGAGGTCCTGTCAATAAAGCTTCTAACTTCAGCAAATCTTTGGCCAGGGAAATGTGGGCAAAATTTATAGTTATCTGTCATAAAGCTTACCTCTTGCAAGCTTTTCTATCATGGATGCAAGAAAACTTAGGTGCTGCTGGAATCTATAGGAAATGTCTAACTGGACTGAAGGTTATTTTCTTACCATAGAAAGTAAACAGAAACTCCAGGGCAGCTGCTTTTATGCAAGCAAGAGAACTTGTCAGCCCCTTCGGGCTTCTCCAGAAAAGAGAAAGATCCATTTCCCTTCTCTGATCTTCTCTCATTGCAGAGAAATCATAGTGATCCTGCTGACTTTTTGAGAAGTTTCTCGGGAACTTTGGTACTCCCCTCAAATTCTCCCTGCTAGACAGGGAACTTTGAACATCTTCAAACTCTTCTTCTTCTCCTCCAAATCTTACTTTTTTCCTAGAAAATGAACAATATGCCTCCGCTCAAAATCTCTTTTTCCGTGTTTGTGACTCTCCTGAGATTGCCCCTTGTTATCCTATTGCAGTAGGTCTCTGTCATCTTGTGATAAACATCTCTGAAATTTGTTTTCATTGTGGGCCAGTGAACATAACCTCACACACATGCCCAACCTCACATACTCACATACTCACAACACATTTTTACTCCTAGTTCTCCGACTGTTTTCCCCCAGCTCAGAGCAGAGCAGCTACAGCAGTAAGAATGGAAACTGAGACCTTCTGCTTCCTTCCAAGGAAAGTCCCGGTCAGCTGGAAGACATAGACGTTTAAATGGCTTTCCCTATAGTTTGAAGTTCTCTGTGGCTAACAGCATATTTAGATATGTGGATCTGTAGTTAGCATTTCAGTCTCTGGCTCTCTTGCATATTCTAAAAGAGAAAACATTTCAGCCAGCTCCCAAACTGCTGGGCATGAGCCACTGCAATCAGGGACAACATGCAAAAGCCCCAGTATATTGCGACATTGTGATTACCATGCCTAAACAACCAGCCCTCCCACCGTTGTAAAAACTGGAAAGATTGAGTTTCTTGAGCCTCATTCCTAAAAACTCAAGTATGCAAATCAAAAGCTAAAGAGCTTTGCTTTACTTCATTTTTGAAAGCCCGGTTTTCTAAGCAGCTTTTCGATTTTGAGGGCCCTGGCTCATGGTTTCTGAACCTAGAAGGTTGGCTGCAGGTGGTGCATGGATTGATTAAAAAAAATGTTGTTTCTTTTATAAAGGTCCCTATAATTCTGAACATGTGGTTGCACAGTAAAGACATGTGGAGTATTTAACATTTCATCTTCAGTTTAAACACACATGACTTTAAAACTGAGGAGGAGAGGCAAGCTCATGAGCAGAAGAAGTTCTGTTCTTCGTCAAGTCCTTCTTGCTCCTGGAAGGAGGCTGATATGGAGCAAGTGGCATATGAAAGGAGCTTCTTGGAGAAAAGTAGTTGAGCTGTGTGGCACTGCACGGTAACTCCGTAGACTGCTAAGCGTGATGTGCAGCTTGCAGGTAAGGATCTAGAATTGATTACATCTGCACAGGCTGCAATTTCAGCAAAATGAGAGTATTTCAGTTTTAGATTTGACTTGGCTGCTTTCAGACACCCCTGGTGCCATCATTCCAGCTTTATTCATAAGCGACTGGTGGGCCAAATCATGGCACCCCTGTTTTGCCATGAGTTTCAGGGAGGAGAGATCACTGGATGGTCTCAGGCTTCCTGGACCAAGTGGCCTAACCTCCTGGTCCCAGGGACCACCACTGCCTCTGCGTGATGCCCGCCCTGGCTGCGCCACCGCTATGCAGCTGGGCTGCTGCCATGGGAAAAAACAAATTTGGAAAGCAACCTCTCTGTCGTCCCAGCAACATTTTGTATAGCTCTCCCTGCTTTGGCCCCTTAAACAGAACAGGAAAAGGCAGCAAAAAACTCCTTGCGTTTAGTCTGGGTCCTAATGACAGGACAGGTTTCTCTCAACTAATTTTATATGTATGGTTTGAGTACTGCCTAGATTTATTTCATGTACAAAGTTGCCTAGAAAGACTGTTAGAAAAGCAATTAAGCAGAACTAGGGAAATCCCAGAAATAAAAGCTATTAATATTTCTGTAATACAGCACTTTTTTGCCTAGGCACAGACTGTTTAATGTCAGCATTGTATATCGTCTTTTGCACACACCCTCACCTTGTACAGTACGCAGAACGGAGGGTGTTATTTAATAATCATTTGATGGCCTGTGTTACATTATAGCTCAGAGTGCAAAACCACAGCAATCACTGGCACCCTTGCGACCCACGGTGTTTTGTCCCAGTATGTGATTCTAAGCCTGAAAATTCTGGAGTCTAAACCTTGAGGAAGAACTTCGCTCCTGTGGGGGTGCCAGAGCCCTGGGACAGGCTGCCCAGAGAGGCTGTGCAGGCTCCTTCTCTGGAGATCTTCCAAACCCGCCTGGCTGCCACCCTGTGCCCCGTGCTCTGGGTGTCCCTGCTGGAGCAGAGGGGTTGGACTAAATGGTCTCTGGAGGTCCCTTCCAGCCTCTACCGTTCTGTGATTCTGTGAAATGGACATAATCTGCCATAGAGATGCTACTAGCATTTCCTTATGAAATCCTAGATGGTCGTGTAGTGTATAAAAGTTTCACAAGCTTCATTTACTTTATCCTCACTCTATGCCAGTAAGATCAGTGGACAGCATTATCTCCACACTGAGGATGGAAAATGGAGACGTATCTTTTTATATCCAAACACATCCTTTCATTTCAGGTGCCTGATCTGTGGAACCTAGGTTTTATCCTTGTCATTTAATGACAAGTTCTAATGCATTCAAAGGCATTTCTGTTGTCTTTGTTCTGTTGTTGTTGTTGTCTTCAACACATCTGAAAGTTAAGCTCCAGGATCTTAGATGATGCAAAAGGAAAAAATAGGTCTGACAGTATCTTCTGTGGGCCACCTAGTGCATCTTCCTGCCCTAAAAATATGGTCAACTGCTAAATCATAGTTTAAAAAACTATGTTTTTTTTTTTTCCACTCTCTAAAAGCAGAGATTTCAATGTCTTCTGAGTCAGATCCAATCCACTACATAGTTATATTCATTTTTAGACAGATGTTTAGGCAAAACCTACAGTTCTGTCTACAACTAGTAGTGCCACAATTAGTCCATCTTTTCTTGCTCGGTCAACAGTGAACCAAGAATTGTGTAAAGAACTACATATTCCTCTTTGGAATATTAAGAACTACATATTCCTTTTTGGATCTGCTCTTAATATATATCATGAGCGCTATTGTGCCTGACCAAAGTCTTCTCTGTTCTAAACATTTCTTGCTAATACAGAGGTACTGTCTAATATTGGAGAATCACTGTTCTCTCAGTCTTTTCTCAAAGACTTTGTTTGAAGACGTTGCCTGCAGAAGCATTGTGTGGCATGCTGGGCCCCAGTTTGCAATTTCCGATTTGGTTACTCTTACTTCAATAGAGACCTTGGTGGTCTTCCTAACTGAATTATTTATCTTTTTTTTTTTTTCCCCCCAACTCACTGCACAAGGTTGTTAGTTCCCTGAATTCCCATGCACCTGCAGTTCCTCAGGAGAATTTAATACACATATCCATTAATGATGGGTGTCATGGAGCCAAACACGTGGAAGAGAATCAGCCCTGAGACAGATCATGGTGGAAGAATATTTTCTTCCATTTCGACAGTGCACTGTTAGTAATTCCTTAAGTAGATTGCCTACTATAATTATTTTTCACATGTCTAAGAAGTGACACACATGCAAAGGAACAAACTCCTGGGGAGGTCGGGCCTGAGTAGCTTGCCCAGATCACTCGGAAACTCTGTGTCACACACTGGGGTGGGACCTTGGCTCTCATGCCCGTCTGTAGTGACTTATGGCACGTCCCCCCTCACTTCTCTGCCTCCTGCAGCCTTAGGATGGAGGAAGCTCCCTCCCCGTGAGGAGGGAGAAGAGCATGGGGAGGCCAGGTAGGCACCAGGCCCGCAAGGGAAGGACTGGGTTTGCTGAGGGTAGCGCCTTGAGAGGCTCCTGCTTTTAAGCTCTGGCATGCGTCTGCAAGCCCCTGTTTAGCCAAACCTAGGCAAGTTTTTAAAAAAACATACATTCTGGGCACAAAGGTTACCCTTCCTAAATTTCAAGCAATTGGTATGAGATGGAACGGGGGAGGAGGGGTACAACAGTAATGTTTTTCAAAGTAAGAGTATTTTTAGTACTGGCAAAATTTGACAATTTTTCCCCATTGTTGTCTGTGCAAAGAGCACTGTTTAGGTTGACATTTACTGCAAGCAAGTCTTAAATGCAGTGTATCCGCTGATCCCATGGGCTATGGCCAGAGTAGGGTTTTCAAAGCCAGGGCAACCCAAGGTCGGGGACCAGAGCATCCAGGTTGTGCTGAGATAATGGTCTACCCTGAAAGATTAAAATGGCAGAAAGTGCAAAATAGGCTGGTCAGACAGCAGGAAGGGTGGCAGGAGCAAGAAGTCAGTACTCACAGCGTCTTAAAAGCAAGGTGTGGTGGCTCAGTTAAAGCCAAAAAACCTTTGTCATAGCTGTGGGCAACTATTGAGATTGACTCACTGATTTATGAATAGGGGAAGAACAGGCAATCCTTAAATCCTCCCTTAAGTATATTAGGTTGTTATGGCCAACTGCAGCATGGATCCTCAAGGCAGATACTGACAATTCACCTCAGGACAAGTCTTTTTTATTTATTTATTTATTTTTAATTCCTAGCAGAGTTGATAAAGTTCGTTAAGATTACAAGCAGCCAGAAATAAGGTACATAACATAAAATACTGGACAATTTTATTATACCACCATTTACTGTGTACCAATTCATGGGGTCTGTGAGATACAAACTGTACTTAAGCTCTCCACCCGCTGGTCAAGTTGCAGAACAGCAGCAAATTTAGGATTCAAAGAGGCCTTGAGCTTGAGGCTTTTTCCTTTCCAAGTTCTTGCCTTTTGCTCAAATTCCATGGTTAGATGCATTATATAAATAACACATACCTCCTTTATGTTATAATGATATTGTAATCTAATAATAAATACATAAGAACGTTGAGCTCAGAGACAGTTTTCTATTGCAGTTTTGGCATTGTTAAGGCCAGGGAAACAAAAATGAATTCCCTTTTTTAAGGTGATTCAGACTAGCACAATTGGAACAAAATCCCACTGCTCTCAATGGAGATTTTGACCCATATTTAGGGTTACCTTGAAAGAATAAAGAATAAAATTTGTCTTTGTATTCCACTAGATGTCAGCAGTACATTATTTTTGGTGAATCTAGCCAATTAGTCAGTCCAGAATAAATGTTGGAAATACTTTGGAGAAACTTCTCTCATCATTTCTCCTTTGGAAGCTGAGTGTTCTTCTGAAAAAAAAAATCACTCTAATCCTGGAATAGAGTGTTCTCACAATAAAGAATATTTCAGGAAAGATAAATCATGTCAAAATATGTACACTGAGCAGGTATTTTGGAGTATGTAGGCTGTATTTTTTTAAAGTAATATTTGTTAATAAGAGAACATGTTAAAATTAGGATTTGAATTTAGATTCTGTGCTCTTCCTTTTCTGCTCTCAGCACAATAAACAAGGACCAGAGAGGGTGTCTTTGACAAGGCACATCAAATTTGTTGTAGAACCAGCCCTCTGGCTATTTTGAAGACTATCGCAGAACGGTTGAGCTTGGAAGGGACCTCAGGAGATCTTTTAGATCAATCCCTCTTGTCAAGAAGGGTCATCTCGAGCATGTTGCCCAAGACCCTGTCCAGACATCTTTTGAATCACTCCAAGGAAGGAGACTCTACAACCTCTGTGAACAACTTGTTCCAGTGCTCTGTCACCCTCCCAGTAAAGTTTTTCCTCTTACTCAGGTGGAACTTCCTGCGTTTCCACTTGTGCCCATTGCCTCTTGTCTTATCCCTGAGCACCACTGAGAAAAGTCTGGCCCCATTCTCTCCAGAGCCTCCCTTCTGGTGCTTATACATGATATGACAAGATTCCTCTCAGTCTTCTCCAGGCTGAACAGGCCCATCTCTCTCTCTCTCTCTCTCTTTTTCTTTTTTTTTCTCATATGAAAGATGCTTCAGTCCCTTCATTATCTTTGTTGTCCTATGCTAGACTCAAATGCCCAGTAGCTCCATGTCCCTCTTGTAGTGGGGATCCCAGAACTGGACACAGTGCTCCAGATGTGGCCTCACCAGGGCTGAGTAGAAGGGAGAATCACCTCCCTTGACCTGATGGAAATGCTTTTCCTAATGCACTACAGGGCACCATTAGCCCCAAGGGTACTTTGCTGGCTCATGGTCAACTTGCTGTCCATGAGGACTCCGCAGAGCAGCTCTCCAGCAGGTCAGCCCCCAGCCTGTACAGGTGCATGGGCTTGTTCCTCCCTGGGTGCAGGACCCTGCACTTGCCTCGGTTGACCCTTATAAGGTTCCACTCTGCCCATCTCTCCAGCCTGTCCAGGTCCCTCTGAGTGGCAGCACAGCCCTCCAGTGTATCAGCCATGCTTCCCAGTTTAGTATCACCAGCAGACTTGCTGAGAGTGCACTCTGTTGCTCCATGCAGGTTGCTGAGCAAGACTTGGTGCACTATAACACTTTGTAGTACCTTATGGATTCCTCTGTCTCCAGGCCATCCACTGCCATCCTCACTGCAGTGTGAGTGTCTAGCCCATCATTGCAGCAATAACTTTAATTCACTGGGGACAAATTCAGCCAGGCCTCTCTTTTGCTTTACCCTCAAATGGCTAATATCAAATTCACTGTGATATTCTGGGTATGTGATGTTCAGAGCCAAGGGTGGCAGCAGTGGTGGTTAAATTGGACCAGCCTCCCCATCATCTTTAGTGACAAAATTATCTGAAAGGCAGCATCTCACCTGCCTTTGACTGGCAGCAATATGAGGCCTCCTCACAGTTCCCCCTTGCTTTCCCCTATAGCAATGTTTCATCTTCCAGAGTTTCCCCATGCAGTTATCTCTCCATATCAAACTCAGTTTAGTCCATGATGCCTAGGTCTTTACATGGCCTCACCTTGATGCCTTGTTCAATAAAAGGATCCATTTGTAGCACAGAACTACTGCCTGTGTATGGTGGTTTCAGTTGCTAGAAAGTTGTATTTTTCCATGAATAGTGAAATTTCAGGCTTCAGTGTGCTTTTCCAGAGGGCAGTAGGGCCATTGCACATCCTGCTGCTCCCTGAGATAAGGACACACAACAATATCCAGAGCCGGCTGTGCGCAGCCACTCGCACATCACAGGGAACGGACCTTTACTGCAAGAGCGGGTCAGGGGCCAGTGGACGGGAAACAGAATGAGCCTTTTCCCTGAAAGTCTCACATTGCTCATGAGTCACCTGATATCAAAGGCAAATGGAGCTGCCAAACACTATGCAGCTCCATGAGGGATATCTTACATAAACCATTTAATGAGTTCATATGTATCTTTGGAGACATTTCCCTCTTAGATGTTCTGCCCCTCAGCTCTTTGCAAAGCCATTCCTTAGTTATCTCCTTGTTCATCAGTCCAATTTTAAATTTTATATCTACCCAGCTTCCTAGCAGCACCCTCTCTGTCTGCACCATGCTGTCTATGCCCTACAGAAGGACATCAGGCGATAAGGGACCATCTGCCAAAAGCTAGGTGCCACCACAGTCCCCATCAGCTATGGTACAATTCAGCTTCTGCCTGCCAGAGAGCAGAACATTTCAGGCAGCAAGACATTCATAACAGGGCACCAATTCCGTTGAATATATTGCATGGGTAAGCAGAGCATTTGCCAAAATGTAACAAATGTCACTCTTTGCAATGTTCAGCTGGAAGGGATGCCAGGCAGAGAACTAGAGAAACTAGTTGCAAAACTTCCAAATGTGTCTGGAATAAAATTGCAGTGGTATCAGAGACAGAGCAATTCCACACCTGTTTAGCAGGGTCACTAGTGTCTGCAATGGCTGGAGCAGGAACTGCAGCCAACCTCTTCCCAGGGCTCCATGTGCACTGTGCTTTTAGAAGGAACAGCTGAGTCACTGTATATGTGAACAATTTTGTTCTTCACAGCACTTGACAGGAATCAATTACCTTTGTTCCTTGGCAGCCAGCACTTCCCAGCAACATTATCATCTGCAAATCCGTCATACACTTATGGAAGTGCCTACCAAAAAGAGTGGTGTACTCCAGTTCTTTTCTCAGGTATTGGCAGCATCTTTTTGGCCCTTGGCTGCTCAGAGACAAAAACAATGAGGATGCTTTAAGTAAGATGCTACCATGAGTCTTTCTGAAATTCCAGATTTTCAGCCCTTAAGTAATTTGCTTTTGCACATCTGGAATGAATGTCAGGAAAGGGAAGAGCACAGCACGTGCACTCACTGCTGAAGCAAGTACCTTAGATCCCCCGCAGGCTTGTGGAGCCTGGCCTGGCAGCTGGGCTGTCACGTCTTGCTTCCTCTTGGTGTCAGAGTTAACTAGGCCACGCATCGATCAAGCTGGCAGAGCTCCTGTAGCAGAATTTAAAGCAGGCTGCCACCCTCTAAGAAGCAGAATAAGCTTTTGACCAGGTAACTGCCCTGTCACAGGGCACGGGAGATCCACATGAGGTCCTTCAGTAAGAGCAGCCTGCAGACAGTTTACCATGTTGGATGCTTCCTGCACATTTGTACAGTTGCAGGCTAATAGCAGGGTTTAAATACACCCAGAGTCAGATCTGAGTATGGTTTAGGAATTGGGATTAATTTCCTCTGAAACCCAATACTGTACCTCCTCCTAATCGAAGAACTGGTCGTTTTGCCATTTGTTTTTGTTTGAATCCAAAAGATAGGAATATATATATATAAGAATATTGTCTCAATTGCCTGGAGTAATGAAAACCTATCCTAGAGAGTTCTGAATGCAGCAGGGGTTGAAGCCAGAAGGAGCAAACAAAGATTCAGAAAATATCAAGTACACATTTGCAAATCTCAAGATGAACTCAATATCAAATGTTTGGATTTGTGTGTCTATAAATTCACTTATGATACACTTGGAGTGTAAATGAACCTGATGTTTCAGTCATTAAGAAGCTGTCATTAATTGGCTTAATTTGAGGAAATCAGTACAGAATATTTAAAACAAATGGAATTAGAAAGTTTTTCTACTGAAGAATTTATAGCATGAAAGATTTGTATTCATAACTCTGTAATATATTGGCAAGCTGACATTATATTCAAAGGAGGGGAAGAGGAGTAAGTTTTGCATTTGACGTAATGAACTATCTTCTGAAGTGACTCTTCATTTTAGCAAATGTGCTTTTCCAGCTGCTTTTTTCAGAGTGCGGATTTCAATAACAAATCAAAAAGAAGGCACTCCATGGAGAATTAAGCTTTCTGGAAATACCACATTTGCACTCACAAGATTCTTTACATCCTTTTTATATCCTGATCTCGTAATCAGTCTATTCTTTGTCCTTAGTCACCGAGTAATTTTGTATTAGTGCCTCACCTTATTTAGGACTGTTGCAAAAGACTTCAGATTTACGGAGATCCTAAGTGGAGAATCTAAACCTATAAAGATAGACACTCTAAATTTAGGAAGGATAATGAAAAGCATTGTACTTAGAGCTAAAAATGAAAGCAGATAGCGCTGCAGGAACAGATTAGTGCCAGGCTATCTGGTTCTTGAGCAGGTCTTGCCTAATAATAAAAGGGATGGCCAAATCTTGCTTTCAGTTTTACCTATGTAAACCCAGGTAAGCTCTAATGACTCAGTGGCATTGTAGCAAGTTATGTTGACGTAAACAAAAGCAGATTTCCCCTCATTCCACCCCCCCGCTTTTTTTTTCTTGTTTGTTTGTTTTCCCCCAGCCAGCTGAAACAAAGTTTGTAATCTTTCAAACAGGAATAGGTTTAGAGCATCCAGGACTAATGCATAACTGAATTCTGCAACTAAATGTCTTGTGATTCTGCACATTTTAAATCTCAGATATCACAGAAAGCACTCACTTTCTTGTAATTAAAAAATGGATGATCAACGCAGAAAAGACTGACATGATCGTGGAGATGTATGAATTTTTTTACTTTTAACATCTGATAGCAGATTGTTAGAGTGGTGGTCTGCAGTGTTAAAACTTCAGGGTCGGACTGTTGGGGCCTGCTATGCCATGATCAGTACGGGCCTTGAATCAGAAGATTCACAAAGAAAGCTGCTTATTGTACAGGAAACGAAGGAACAGCGTATGATGGGAAAGGAGAAGGCACAAGGTTTCCTGGCTACAGAGAAAATAGCCTGGTCTGAACTGGCACAGAGACAGGGATGTGACAAATGGCAGACAAATAGGGTCACAGATAGCTGGGCTGACAGGTTTGCAATTGTCATCTTTGCGGAGCTAAATTACAGTTATTATTACAATATGCTACTCAGAGATGGATAAATAGAGAGGTATAATAAGTTCTGTTTTAAATATGCAGATAAATGCTGGATATTAAACGATAAGTAGTGTACATTTTATCTCCACATTTAATGGGCCTGGGTACTCCATATATGACTAATATGTAAGTGTCATTCATCAGCCACGAGCACGGTGTCAGGAGTACAAGAGCACCGAATATTGAGTTCCTGGGTTCACATCCAGGGAAGTGCATTGATCTCTCTTTTTCAATGGCCTCTTCAAACAGGCCTTTCTGGGACCTATGAAGTCTTTCTATTTTTTTTACTTGAAGAGAACTTGCAGAATGACATGATAATATACATGTGTATTTGCTGTAATGAAAAGAAAGTAAAAAAAAAGAAAAAAAAAAAAGAGCTTAACTGAAATGGAACCACTGAATAGAAACTACTTGGTTACACCTGGGAGAAATATCTACTGCTTGGTTCACACACACTCTTAAAATACCAGGAGATAGATGCAAGTGGCCTGTTCACACTTCCTCATATTCGTAAGTATTTAGGATTTGCCTTATTTGTGACTATGACCGGTCCTTTAAAACAGTCCTTCGGGAGTAAAAATTATGTACTTATTGGCAAAAAACTATTCTTCAATGTAAAAACCTGCATTTTGTTACTTTATAAAGTAACAACTTTAAAACTACTATCTAATTTTCTTTTAAATAAATAGCAGAAGCCCAGACTAATTTTAGTGGAATCAGACTTGTCGTGCCACAATCAGACTGTCAGAAAGAGATGAGAATCAGCTCACACTGTTTTTGGGTTTTGTTTGGTTTTGTTTTTCTTACTTCACAGTCAGGAATCCTTCTGAAATAATGTAATGAAATTATTTATTTCAAATTCAAATGCATGATTGGCATTCAGGTATTGTAATTTGAGCATTCCTGGATTTCCTAAGCATCTTGAATCCTGACCACATAATGGGAAGAAGAAGAACGTATATATATGAGTATACTTAGGAGAAGACTACCTGGATTCAGTTTAGACTTATTTGGAAGGTTAAGTTGTTTCTCTTAGAGCCTTTGCGTGAACACTATGTCTCAAACACAGGACTCCTTCAAAAATGTTTCATAACTCATGAACATCGCAAGCGTTTGTCCCGTTGCCCACATCTAGCATCCCACATGCATCTTCTAGTCACCACCTGTACTCTCCAGTTACAAACATATGAGTTAAAACTATCAATTTACTGTAGCCTAAGTGAGAGACTACTAGTGGCTCTGCCTTATCTGTGTGATACAGTGAGCTGAATTTAAATCTTATTTTTTCCCAAATAGTGAAGTCCTGCCCCCTTCACATGTTCATTTCTCCAGCTTCCTGATGGCCACTTGCTCAGTGCCAATCCCAAGATTGGATAGAAAGGGGCAGAAGGGGGACATCCTGCCATTTTTTAGTTAAATGAACTGCTTTTTGAACTCATCTGCCTCTCTAAATACATCGTCCCTACCTGGCCAGCCCAGCTGCAGAGTAAACCTTCTCAAACCTGAAGTTTTAGGTTGCAGCCCAAGCAAGGAGCTGGGGTAACTTGTAAGGCCTGCTGCCACTAATTCTTACCTGCAGCTCGGATTAAGGTAACACAGAAACCCACAGAAACGATACTTCTGGACTATTCAGTGTAATAAAAGCTGAAGTGGAGGGAAGTCAGTCAACAGCATTAAAAAAGCGCTCATCCAAATGCTTTGGCAATGTCTGTAGTAGACTCAGTGGTAGAGCAGGTAGGCATTCAAGTTAATCCTTATTCATATAAATAGTCCCACTGAAAGCAAAGGGAGAACTGGAGTGAATATTTGCCCACAAATGTGTTGGAAACCTCCAAAACCTGGCTTAGAATGAATAAAAATGTATCTTACTATGAACAGTTGGTGAATTATTTTTGACCCAGATGGTAACATACCCCCATCAAATGTTTGGCTTGACTCATGTTAGCTGGGTAGCTCCACTGCTATGCTTTCATGTCGTACGAAAAAAAACACCAGGAAGAGGTTTACATGATTTAATATAAATCTCTGTAGATTTTGGCATTATTTCACACAAGAACTTCTCCAATAAAAGTCTTGCAAATAATTATCTAATGGAGTGTCCTGATATCTTATCTATTTCCAGCACTCCAACATTATCTGTCACAGCATTTATACCAAATGATGGTAACATTCCAAGAGATAAAATGTCATGATAATTGTTTTTAATATATGGTCTATATTTCAGGGCAGGCAGCCAAGGTTATCACCTTGGCAATTTTTTTATTTTATTTATTTATTTTGCTTTCTTTTTTTCTTTTTTTTTTTTTCTTTTATTTATTTATATTGCTTTCTATCCATCTTGGCTGCTTGCTCTTCTTCTCTCCTTGTTCTCAGTTACTGAAATATTTCATTTTAGTGAACACAAAATAAGGAGCAATATATCACTAGTCATCTCTAAACTATAATTTAAAAATCTGTGCTTTGAAAATATGATGTGAAAGTCACATCCAATAAACCTTCATCTGACTTGCAGTAATGTTTTAAACAAATAAGTTTTTTTCTTTGCTGATTTTTTAGTTGCTTACAAGGCTTACCAGCATCTGCAAAGGTTGCATGCTTTAACTATCTTGTCAGTTATGTGATTTTTTCAGTTGGTTCTACACCCTTTGGTGCATATTGAACAAAACAGCACTGTCAGTGATTGCTTAGGGGGCATGAGTTTGCTTTAACTACAGCATTTACTCTCTGGTTAAAATTCCTTTTAAAATCAATGGGAAGAAACCAAGAAGTCGACTGAGAAGTCGATGGATCCAGTGAGGGGAGGAAGCATCAGACAGAAGGAGGAGTTGATGAACTCTTGATGAAGGTTGATGAAGGGTTGGTGAAGGCCCACACAGCTTCCCAGGGACACACAGTCTCTCCCAGGGAGGTAAAGTCTGAGTGGAAGAGAAATTGGAGTTGTGAGATCGTTGCTGCCTCTTAATTAATAGCAGCTTAAAGTCATCCATTTTTCTAATGCAGAAGGTCCTCATTTCCCAGATGTAGGAACTACCAGATCTTCATGTCACCAAGTACTCCGTCACTGTCTTCGTCCTCCGGAAGGGAGTCGAACTCTGCCCTGCCGTGACCACACGGTGTCACTCTTGGTCTAAACTGGATTTCAGGAGGACGCGCCACCTCCTTGCACGGGATCCCGGGATGCCTCCAAAGGGAATAAACCCTGGGTGACCAGAGGGCTCTGAGTTGGGCAGCAGAGCAGAAGGGACTCTCTCACTTGTAGGTAGCTATAGCTCGAAGATCATGAACTATAAGATATTGTGAAAAAAATATTCCAGTGACAGCTCAAAGGGATTTCTTGGTCAGTTCCAGGTGAACGGGAGAACAGAAAAGTGTCGCCACCACAACTCTTGGACAAATGTACCTGGGATAATGACCAAGAGTGTCGGAGTTATGGTTATGTAATGTCATTGTAGTATCTTTACAGAAATGTAACAAAGTATTACGATTAGGTTACTTGAAGAAAGCTATTCCGGGGTGCCTTTCCTGCCAATAAAGCACCCCACAGGCAGATCCTCTCTGATTCAAAACATAAATGCAGAGCATGTTCCGCACTGTTAAAAGTTTTCTTTTTCAAATGGGAAAACAATTTTTTTTATTTTTTTTTTTAATCTACTCTCATTTTGGAAGCATTTTGCAGAAACTTTCCACAGACAGTTCCAGCCAGCGTGGAAAAAAAATTCATCCCAGTCTTTGTATGTTGTTCTTGGTATCAGAAACTGTAAGTGTGGGGCGTGTCAGGAACCATCTTTAAACCATCCTGCTAAGTCCGTAAGGGATAACTTTAGCCATGTGGTATCACTTAAACATCCGTGGAGCTGGTGCTACAGGAAAATAGGAGAGAAATGTGGTGGAATAGTCCAATTCAGTTCTTACCCGAGTGCGAATGGGCTGTGATCGAGCTTCATTTCTTCTGGTACCTCAGGTGAGATGTCTAATCAGGACCATCACCCAAAGCACTCTTCTGAACAGTGTCCTTCATTTTAGATATTTTTCAGTGGAGACGCAAAGACAGGAGTCTTACTTTTATTATTTCTATAGGCTTCTTATGAGAAGAGTACAGACTAAGTTTTGAAAACCTTTTGAGGGAGAAACAAGCACCTCCTGCTTAGTACTGCTTAACATCCAAACTGCCTTCCAGAAATACCTACCACTCGATTTTAGAGGGAATGTGAGAGAAATGTAGTCCTCACTTAGAAGCCTCACTTAACTTCCTAAGGATCATGAAATGAAAGTGACTTGTGGTGCACAGGATATTTAGTAGAAACTAAACTACATGAAATGTTTAAATTTGATCATTTAAATGTCGGTATGTGAATGCACTCAACTGAAGGAGCTATTAGCAAAGGAATGGTAAAACAGTTAAGCTTTCAAAGCAAAGGATTACTTTTAAAAGTAAGTAAGGGAACAACTGCTTTTAAAAGTAACTTGTTAAAATTACATCATTTACTTGGCATAGATGAAATTCACTCAGGTAGTTCTCTGAGTCACTGAAGTTCTGCGCTTCTTTATCATTAACATCTTCCATGCCTTTTTTCCTCAAAAGAGAAATTAGAAAGTATTTAATTTTTGTTACATTGTGGCTGCAGTTCTCTACTTGCATATCTACACTCAGCACCTCGCTAACGCCCAGGAAGTGCTGTAAGGCAAAGATAATGCGTATCTCAAAATTTAGTCGAAGTTTCATTTTCTGCAGGTGCAAATAAGTACTACACATTTTAACATCTGTGGCCTACAAATCATTGCGACAAAAGGTGTTTCAGGCATTTTTTAACACTGGAAGACTTTGCAGTATTAAGAAGAATGAATTTGGGGCTTTCATTTGTTTTTGGGGGTTTGGAGTTTAAGCGTGAGGTGGCTACATCTCTTTAATATCCTAACATGATCCAAAAACAGAGAGGTTTCTTGACTGCTATAAGTTAGCATTTTCAGCCAAAAATATGATCTTCCAGAGACCTGGTTTACAGCTGAAGGCACAGTTTTTGTTCCTGTCTCCAATAGCTGATAAAAGATGGGAAGTTATTGCATGTTCATTTCTTCAAAGTATAGCAAGCAGAAAAAATAGTCCATATGAGAACTTGAGTTACACTCATTGCAGTGGCCTGACTTGCAGTTAATTTTTCATTCATTATTTTTCTGACCAAATCAACATTCTGATTCTCCAGAGTGCTGAGACTACCAGCTGCACTAACTAGTGGGTGGTGGAAGCTCCATTTTAGATAAGTGTACACACTATCCAAACAAGTATACTATCCATTGGTGAAATCAGTCCTCCTGATGCAAATTTTATTGCCACTAGAAATTCAGGATGCAACAGCTCTACTGTTGCAGCAACAGCTATAGCAGTGGCCCATGCGCCAGGATGGGCCCGGGCAAGCAGTTTCCGTCCGCTTTGTGGAAACCTGCTTTTATCACAGGCCTGCAGCGTAGTGGAAAAATTATCATTGCATGATAGTTGGCTTGAGGACTTAATTCTGCAACTGTAATTATGCTTTGCCTATAGCAGAGTGGGGCCGTTGTTTCACTAGAAGTAGAAAAAAAACCCTCTAAGGAAGGGAGAAACACAGTTCTACTGAATAGAGGAGGATATACCCACACAAAGACTCCTATTTGGGAAAAAAAAAAAAAAAAAACCCAAGTATTCGGGCAAGCTGTATCTATGCTAGGCACACACATGCAGGGGTGTGCCTCAACAGAATAGCTCTCACCGACGTAAGTAAAATTACACAGGCATTTTCTCTGAAAATGCTGGCTGAAACTTTTCATGGGAAAAAAAAAGATAGATGAAATATGTTTTTAAATAAAAACTGACACATTTTATGGAAATATTTTTCAGGATTTTACTGCAAACCAATGGGTTTGGTCACAAAAAATATGATACATATAACGATGTTAATTATATTACATTACAATGATGGTATACATTACAAGTAAGTCTGTAAGTTTAAATATACATCTAGAGTTACAACTGAATGTACAGATATATATATATATTTTACAATACATACAATCAGGAATGAAAACACCCCAAAACCATAAATAATGCCCATTTTACAGATGTCATCTTTTAAACTTAAAAAAAAAAAAAAAAAATGAGAACAAAGGAAAAAGAAGAAAGACCAACAGCTTTGACTGACTGCAGCTGGGGCATTTTGGTCCATAAAAACCCTTTCTAAAAATAGAAATTTTTTTTTCATAGCAGCAATGCTTTCTTCAAGCATTTGGATACAACTGTGAGCCCATTTCAATAATTTTAGTTGACTGTATAGATTTACAAAAAAAAAAATTTCAAAATTACACTTAATTTATCTTCCAAATATGGAAGAAACAAACAATGCCCCACATTGTGGTATCCTGCAAGTGTCACATTGATGCTTTAAACTATGTCCATCTGTAGTACGCAGACCACACACATACCATTTGTTCACATAGTAAACCCACATAAAATGAACTAAGAAACACACTCTGCAACAGGAAAAGCTTTGGAACTAACAAGATCTCATCAGAAAAAGGCACATTTCATAAATCCTTATCACATTCAAACAGATCTTCAGGCAAGGCTTTTCAGAACATGATTTCAAAACAGCTTGTTCTTGCTCCTACAGTCTGCCCAAGTGGTCTAAGGCAGCAGTCACTTCTGTTTGTTTTTCTTTCCCAAGGAGACAGCACCACTTTGGGGGAAGAACAAATGGCAATGAAAAGCCCATGAAGCTCGTTTAGGGAGTGATGTCCTCTTCAGAAACCCTTCCAGCAAACAGTGTAGTTGAAATTAAGGCTGCAAAGCTGCCATGGTGGAAATGTGCAAATTCTATTTCAAGATGACTGGTCAACTGGTGGCAGTTCCACCAGAAGGCCAAACAAAAAATAAAAAATAATAGTTATTATTATTAAAAAAAGGAAAACACACAAAGTGTTCACAAGAAAGAGTCCATGGGTGGGGCATACGAGAAGCCCAGAAACGCCTCAGCAGCTTCTTTGACGCTGGCGGTGATGAGGATGCTGTCTGGAGACTGGCCAATAGAGTTGGGGACTGGCTCATCCGTAAACTCAGGATCGAAGTGTCGCAAGTCACTCGGGCCACTCTGTGGAAAAGGCAGGAAAGGAAAGACAAAGTTGGTTAGACCAAATCTGCCCAAACTGCACAAGTTCATGCTTCAATTCAAAATGGGGAAGAAAACTCCTGTGTGGAGACTCACAGTGTTATCACCTTGGGCTCACTGTTTAACAGCCTCTGCCTATTCTATTTTTTTTTTTTATAGACCTTTTCTGTATCCTGCTGCATATTGTCTCACTAAAACCAAGATGGTTCAATTTAATACACTATCCTCCAACTAGGCTCATGCAACAAAAGACAAATACAAACATGTCACTCTCCCATGCAGCAGTTGACAGGGAGGACTTCGATCTCTGAGCAAGTGGTTCTATGCAGTTTTATAAAGTGCTCAGAAAGGAAGAGAGAGCAACCTCTGCAACCTCTTGCACATTAGACTTGACAAGCCAAATTTAAAACTCTAAGCTTGGGAAGCCACTCAGTTTCCACACCTTCTCTTCACCCCTTTGATAAAGTGGGGGTGGTAGGGTTTATTTTTAAATAGCCATGGAAATGAAGCATTTGTATGAGGCAAAAATAACAGCTAAATTTAGACCATCCAACAAAGAGTCAGCTACTGCTTATTTTAACCTTGTCTGGACAGCAACAAGGAAAGGAAAATATATGTTTTTTGAACACAATAATATGGGGCCCTTTGGCTCCTGGGCACCCTACAAAGACAAGAGGAGAAAAGACAGTGTTTATAAATTCCATAATTTGAAGTGATACATACCACATTTGGGTTAAAAGGGGGTGTAATCTTCTTATTAATAAGATCATCCCAGTTAATTGGGGAAAAGAAGATGTGATTCTTAATCTCCATCTGTTATGGACAGAAAAATAGATTAATTCAGAACAAAGCACTTCAATATGAGGAATACATCCTCTTCCTATGCTGCATCCAGGAACTGGACAGCCTGCACTTACAAAGTCCTCCTTGGCGCCAAGCCTCTTCGTCCTGTCCTTTTGCAAAAGGCCTTCCAGGAGATGCCTAGCAGAGTTGGTAATATTTGGCTTCAACTGCAGTGGTTTGTTCAAGATGTTATCATACATTTCTGCTGTGTTTCTGCTGTAGAAAGGCGGCTGTGGGAAAGGCAGAGGAGAGGTGGAAGTTGGTACGGCTGTCATGCGGGCACGCGTTTCCTGTCAGCACAGTCAACAAGAGGAAGGAGGTGGCTGATCCTCCACCAGGACTATTCACCACTTACCAGGCCGTAGAGCATCTCGTATAAAACTGCTCCAAGGCACCACCAGTCAACAGTCCTGTCGTAGGGCTGCTTGTGAAGGACTTCAGGAGCAAGATACTGTGCAAGAGAAGGAAGAGAGCCCTGTTAGCCAAAAGGATCTTTATAACTGGGAGGGCCCTATGTTCTCGAACTAAAGGGAACACTAGCTGAGCAAGTGCTGAAGCTACTGGCAAGTTTTATGTTCCTCATAAGCAGGGAGGCAGCTGGAAAGCTGTCCTCTCCCACCCTGTCCTTTCTGCATGTATCCTGCTGTCTTCACCAAAAGCCTGCCATGGAGACACATAATACCTCCCGCTGTCCAACCTGCTGTAAATGCACATGGGAAATGGCCGTTCTCACTAAGGAGGGCAAGGCTCGTTCTGAGCTGAGCATAATACCTCTGGCGTGCCGCAGAAGGTGGAGGTCGTGCCGTTGTGCTCTATGTTCTCCTTGCAGAGTCCAAAGTCGGTCAGGACAATGTGGCCCTGAGAGTCAAGCAGGATATTCTCTGGCTTCAAGTCACTGTAGCAAGAAGTGAAAGAACAAACATTAGAGGAGTCACAGCGATAATATTTTAGGCAGAATTATACCCATAACTTGATTAAGTTGCAAAGAATAGTTTTAGCTTGGAATTGCTTTTAAGTAAGATCAGCTTTTTAATGCAAAAAGTATGTGGGCTTTTTTTTTTTTTTTTTAATTTTGACAAACTGAATGACATTGCTTACCGATAAACTATGTTCAGGGAGTGCAGGTAGCCCAGTGCACTGGCTATTTCAGCAGCATAAAAACGGGCTCTGGGTTCCAGGAAGCAACGTTCCCTCTGGAGATGGTAGAACAACTACAGGAGACAGAAAGAACAAAGTTCTGTAAGCGGTGCCAAAGCCTGTTAACAATGCTTTTAATTAGACTCAACATATATAGCTGGAGAGAACAATAGCAGGAAGCAGCCTAATGATCCTTTGGTAGTTCAAAACTTGGCAGCCTGGCGACAGCAATTCTAATAACTTTTCCCCCCCGTAACTTTTCCCCTTGGAGCTCTTTATTTGAAAGGCAGGGAGAAAAAGTCCACACTATCGTCATGTGCGTGTTATAGGAAATGGCACCTCATTTTCTTGATGCTTACCTCTCCACCATTGATGTAGTCTAGGACAAAATACAACTTGTCCGCCGTTTGGAAGGAAAAGTGAAGCCCGACCAGGAAGGGGTGTTTCACATTCTTCAGCAGGACATTGCGCTCAGACATAATGTGTTTCTCCTGAAAACATAAGAAATCAAGTGTTTAGTGGCAGTATCTTACAACGCTTACCAACAGCAGTAAAGATTTGTTTCATGGTCATCCCAACAGCATCCCTGAGGAGCAGCTTACCTCCTTCTTCTTCAGGATTGCTTTCTTCTGCAGGACTTTAACGGCATAGAATTGTTCTTCTGCCTTATGCCGTGCGAGGAGAACCTGAAAGAGGTTAAAAATCCCACAACTGAGCAACACTGCATTACAGTACAAATTGTAAACACAACTGGAAATGACCTTTCATGTTAAGTGCCGAGTCCCACTTAGGCCCTCTCCGTGAATGTTCAAGGAGTTTGCTGAAAATGCCTGGCTCTTTTACCACCCTTGCAGATAGATGTAGCAGGGGGGTTGTCTGCCTTGCTTCCTTCTCTTGCAAAAGCAAAACACACATTCTTCCAACCCGGATAACTCCCACTGGCTTCATGCTGCCTTGCTCTTTTGTGACTGCTTCCTTAAGCAGGCACCCTGCTCTGCTCACCACCCCAGGGCAAACACCTCCCGCAGGCTCTGGGCAGCAAGGCATGCTCTGCCTGCCTGCTAAGTGTTTTACATTTCATGTACCAAAGCCAGGAAGTAACCCTGAGGCATTATGCACAAGTGCTGAAGAGTAGTCGAATTGCAGGGAGGAGAAAAAAAAAAAAAAAAAATGTTACCTTCCCAAAGCTGCCTTTTCCAATCACTTTTAAGAAATGGAAGTCTGATGGTTTGGCGTGCGGGTTGGATGATGGACCAAGATTAATTTGCTGTGAAGGACTGGGCTAGAAAAACAAACAGACAAAACCCGCTATATTTACTAAAACAGTTCGGTAGTAAGAGTCTTGACCATTGGTCTTTTTTTTTTTTTTTTTAAAAAAAAAAAAACAAAACATAAATCAATTGATCTTTAAAGAAAATATGACAGCACCCCCTACCTCTAAAAGAAAATAAAGTAATCTATACCTCTGCCAGTTGCATTAAATTGTTTTGTACTACCTACCTAGACTGCAATGGCATTTATTTTAATGTCTTTATTTTAAAAATAAAAAATTATTTAAAAAATCTTGTTGAGCTCTTAATCACATTCCATAATGAAGTTACAACTAATTAAACTTATCCTTTAAGTATTCTTCTCAGTATGAGAGAAAATATTTACTCTAACTTGATTGCTTCTTTTTTCATATTTCTTTGTGCACTATGGGGTCAACTAAAGTGACCCTCATGACGTCAATTTAACCATGTTTCTACTACTGGTTCATTCTAAAAATGCTTCACAGAATAAAATCTACTTACAGGAGGAGAAGGATTAGCATTCATAAGTTCAGGCTCTTGAGGCTGGGAGATTTTCAAGATAGATTGAACTTCAGGGCTGCAAGGATAAGAGGACCCATTATTAGAACAGCCATCACCAGGTTCAGGCGTGCAGATCCTTCCTCTAGGGGGCAAGCAAGGATGGAGCTTGCGAAAAACTAATTTCAGTTGCGAAACAGCAATTTCAGTCTGGAGCATTACAGAAGGCAACCGAAACAACCTAGTCGACCTCCGAGGTAAAACGAATCTGGAAAAAGTAAATTTCCCACTTGAGGAAAACGTGTTTATTCCGTAGGTAAAGATCAGATTAGGAACGGGGCTCTAGAAACCTGGCGCTACTGATTAGTCCCAAACCAAGCCCATGAGGATTTGTTATGCGATGAGTAATATCTTTAGAAGAGCAATTCCCTCTTCTGTAAGAGTCATGCTGGAGGTATTACAGCAAACAAACACCCCGTTGCCAGGGCTTGCTGTGCAGAGCGCTCTGTGTGTGAACCCCACCTGAAATGCCCCATACTTACTGCTTGCATGCATAGGAGTTGGTGGCGATCTTCTGAATGAAGTCGTTCAGCCCCATTCTCCTCTGCTTCATGAAAGCTGAAAACAGACACGGAGGGGAAAAAAACGTTAAGTAAAAAAGAAAAATAGGGGGAAAAAATGAAAAAAAAAAAAGTGAAGAGTCAAGATGCGCTGTTAATTAAAAATAAAAAAAGTAAAAATAAGAATTCCCCCCATCAGTCCCCGCAAATCCTCAGCCCGCCGCTCACCGATGAGGATGGCCACCATGCCCCTCATCTTGGCATAGCTCAGCGCGGGGCCCGCGGCCTTCACGGTCATGGCGGCGGTGGCGGGCGGTGGCGGGCGCTGCTCGGGCTGCGGCTGCTGCTGCTGCTGCTGCTCGCGCTCCGCTCTGCCCCGCGCCG
>JAYECN011264470.1:0-29921 GCA_035222435.1 Microcambeva ribeirae | reverse complement strand
GGGTGACAGAGCCCTGGCACAGGCTGCCCAGAGAGGTTGTGGAGTCTCCTTCTCTGGAGATCTTCCAAACCTGCCTGATTGCCCCCCTGTGCCATGTGCTCCAGGTGTGTCTACTTGAGCAGGGGGCTGGACTAGATGATCTCCAGATGTCCCTTCCAACCTTAACCATTATGTGATTCTGTGTGATTCTGTGATTTCTTAGGACATTTTGCCAGTTTAACAGCAAACACAAAATTTTAATAATTAATGTAGCTGGGAAATATGATTAATTACAAAATATTTGCTATTCTAATGAAAAAAATTACTTCTCAAGATAAAATACTGATTAAAATGACTGCAAAATGTGCAAAGTGTATCAGTAAAATATAAAATCATGTATAGCACATGTAATATAGCACAAAGTGATGCACTGAGTGGAAAACTACGAGTTTTTTAAAATAACATTTGAAAAAAGGCACACTGCAATGCACACAAGGCAGTCAATGTGACATGCGGGAAGATACTAACAGAGAGTAAAATGAACTGCATGACCTTTTCTTTCCTCTTTTCAAGGTATTTCAGTCTAACCTCATTCTAGGTAAAATGGGAATCTCTATCTGTGATCTGCTTTACAAGCACAGCCATAATTATAAGTATATATATATATATATATAAATGCACAGTGTGCAAGTAGTATATCACCTCTGTATTTTCCCATGATTTATCAACATTTTGTTCATTCTCTTGTCATGATGCTTTTTTTTTAAGACAGTCCTTTCCTTCCAAGTCATTTGACCTAACTTGTCTTCATTCCATCAAAAATTTCCCAGGTGGCAATATTTTCCTAATCTAGGAATTAAATCTTCAAAAGTCAGGATAAGACTTTCTTCTAAAGGCACTACTTGGGGGTAGAGGGAGTTTCTGGCTCCAGCCAAGCTTCACTAAAGGATCAGTTTTGTGAAGCAAAAATATGAAGGCATAAGAACTCATCCAAGCATTCATGTTCTTGTTCTCATTTCGGAGCACATGATATTAATGGTATTACCAAGAACAAACTTAACCATTTCTGGATATATTTTTGTTTGGGCAGTAATTATACTTCAGAGTACTGCTCCCAGTCCATGCCTAAGGGTTTTCTTCAAGAAATGAAGTGCAAGTCTTTGGATCTGAGAGTTGAGGTTTCTCAACCATACCATTTGCTGGATATATTAAGTAAAACCAGCTGAAATGGAAAAGACTAATGGCCCTCTGTTCTAGCAGCAGATACTTATCAATGAAGTCCTGCTGTCTGTGTTTGGGCACCAGAGGGTGAGCCTAGAGAGCAACAGTGCTGCCAGCACTGTTGGACTACATGTGGGTGTTAACAATAATCAAGGCTCTTCTCACACCCCAACCAAGTGTTGTTCATCTAGAGTGACAGTCAAGCGTTCGCCCCTGCTGTCTCTATTTCACTTCTGCCAGCTAAAATGCCACTTGTAAATATGTCTGCACATAGTGAGCAAGGCTCTTTCCTCCAGGGAGTCCTCTCATCCTGCAGAGAATAACCTGAGCTGGGCAGGGCTGTTGGGAAGGCTCCCTTCCCATCTCTAATTAGATGCATTTCCTTCAGTCACAGTGTGAAAATGACAGGACTGGATGAACTACAACACAACTATTTGAGTAGCAAAATTCAAGGGAGAGGAGTAAGTGGAAACTGTTGTGAGGCTACTGGAGATAATAGAAAACTAATTGAAATACCAAGGTCCATATTTTACTGTATTACGATGATTAAAAACTGAATGAAAGTATTGCTGTTTTGGTTCACGTCTTTGGCAATTGTTCCTAAAACATGATGAAATGCCTGTATCTTTCCAAAGTTATTTTCCGGGCAATGCTTTCAAACCACATAGGAAAAAAAAAAAAAAAAAAAAAAAAAATCCAGTGTTTCGGGGGATTTTGAAAGGGTAGAAATAAAGTCTGAGAATTTCCAACAGAAGAGAAAATCAAAAATTGTCAGGAGTGCCATGTGGCATTCCAAGAGCCGTGCTGTGTTTGTAAACAGAAGAGACTTTAAACTTTTTTTTTTTAGTTATATTTATTCATTCTCATCTACAGTGACCACCAGAGTCTGAATAGTTGTCTGTAGACACGTTCTGTGATGTTTCATTTTCTAGTGATGATCTCACAAAAGGAGCTTCAGAGGACAAAATGTGTTATTATGGCTAATGAGAAGGAAATTTCTTTGCTCTTATGCACGCTGTAACATGGGGAACAAAATGTGTTCCGATTTCCCACCCCTCCTCAGTGACCCTGCACACTTCAGGGGCTGCTCAGAGCCCGTTCACCCTTTTTGTTCACAACTGCAAGCTTTACATGCCATGTGAAGGGGACCCAGCTAATCTTGTTTCTATCCTGTGTCTGAACTGCTTCAAAGAGGCAGGGTGCTGCCTAAACTAGAGTGAGCAGAAGCGGAATATTCTTCCAAATATGCTTTGTGCCTTGTTCCAGAAATACATAAATTATGATAATTATATGGGTCTTCAACTGAGCACGATAATAAGACAGGAGTAATGATTAAAGATTTCTAGATTATACTCAATTAGCTTTTGTCCATAATAAAGCTCTGGCTAGCAGGTCAATTTAAAGCAGGTCTCTGGGGGTACTGGGAAATAAATGTTTTCATTACACCATAAAAGTCACAGCAAAAAGCATGGAAATAGCATACTGTGGATGTTAATGATATTAGAACATTATCCAAGGAAATTAGACATATTAGTGAGGAAAAGCATGAGACCAGGAGAAAAAAATAAAATAAAATAAAAAGGCACAAAATTAATAGTAAACATTTAAAGCACTGTGATTCTATTTTCGGCCTCTTATTTCATGAGTTCAGAAAAATTGTCAGCTGCCGCAAAGCACCTAGACTGTAAATTACTGTGTGTTAAACTATGTTTATGTACCTGTAAAGCTGTCCAACCTTGACACTGGTTTTTAAAAAATGTCTTTGCAAAGGTCCATGAAGCTATTTCTTATGTATGAGGAAAGCCTTTTACATCCAACTTTGTGTCTATTTTATACATACATACATACCTGCAGGTACATTATGTACATATACATCCAATACAAAGAGATACCTTTCTGAAAAAGGGATCTCTTTAAGGAGCATAATTATGGGAGGATAACAGAGATGTCTCTTTGAACATTCAGTTACAAATCTGGATTGTCCATTATTTTGTAGAATTTCCTAAGTGTGTCAAGTGTGCGTCTTCCCCAGCTCTACCTGATTTTTCACATGAAGCCTTATTCAGGTGTTAACCACCAGTGACATTATCTGATCCTGGTGGTGGCCTCCCTGATTTCTTCCCCCATTCAGACAATAACCTTCTATAACAATCCTGATGGCTGCATTTTGATGGGGATATAAGGCTAACTGAGCATGCACCAGCCCAAAGACCTCTGAAATAAAAGAATGACTACAAGTCAACCATCTTATCCCATAAATACATGGACAGTATGAGAGCCCATTGAGCTCTCCTTGCATGGCAGAGGGCTGCACACCAGGATCTCCCCTTGAGCAGGGACGCCTCTCAGGGATCCTCCTCGGGGTTAAGAGTTCCTTACCACAACAGACCTGTAATAAGTGACTATAGTGTACTCTTTTTGGAACTTGTAATCTTTAAGGGGTAAATTAAGGGTAAATTGTGCGCAAAATTCCTTAGTCATAAACCGTTGACCAGGTCTGGGACGAGGATTGGATCCAGCCGCACCTAGGATCCTCTCAAAAGGTGTTTGGAAAGCAAGGGGGTCCAATTTGAATCCCGTGACTCAATGGGAGGGTGTGTTTGATAATTCTGTGTATATCTTGTACTCCATGCAGTAAATAATAAATGACCATAGAATCTCGTGAAACCATTGTCCATATCAATAAAACCCATTACTATTTCTTTCCCACGAGTGAAGTGCATTGTCACTCACCCCCAGCACCACTTGTTCCATGACACTAAGCTACTTGAAATATCAGTCTTTTTCATTTAATTCCACTGAGTCAGAATATGTGTTTGCACATGTTTAGTAAGAGTACCTCTGTTAATTACTCATTTCTCTGAAATGAGCCTCTGAAAGAGGCTAAATTGAAAGACTTTTTGCTAAAATTTATTGTCTTAAAGTAGCTTCTGTCACAGTGGCTATTAAATCATCTGCCATTCATTGCATCTTCAAAATATCACTTTTAATCAGAATTGTGTGATATTAAAACAATCATTCATTTAAAATACTACATGGCTTGCAGGAGTAAAACAAGTTGGCATTTAAAATAATTATAGTTTCTCTTCACTTTGTTTCACGTTAGTACTGTTAATAACAGCTTTTAGAAACACTTGCAATAACAACTTTCTGGAGCACACTGATGACACAACTTTACCATGTCCCATGAGAGAGCAGTATATCACAGTTTATGATTTTACTGTAGAATCAAGATATTGTTCCTCTAAAATAAAGACAGTTTATTTTCTTATATCAGGGATTTGTACACATGTTGCTGATCTCAATTTGACTTTGGAGACAGCCTTAAACAACTCTTTTAGCACTATTGTAACATTGCTTTCATATTATGGAGGAGGCTGTATTAGTCATATTTCTCTGGAGTTTATAGTTGAGCTTTAAACTGAGCTCCAAAATGAAAAATTTGCACCAAAAAATCAAAGTTACTCTCTTTCATAAAAATCTGAAAATATCCATACTGTTCATTTTTCTATTCTTGCTGCAAAAAGCAGAGGGCATATACATATATATATATATATGAATGTATATACATGAATATATATCACAGAATCACAAAATCACAGAATGACTGAAGTTTGAAGGCATCTATTCCAACCATGCCTCTCAAAGCAGGCCCAGCTACAGCCAGTTGCCAGGACCACATCCAGAAAGCTTTTATATATCTCCAAGGACAGAAACTTAACATCTCTGGGCAACTTGTTCCAGTGCTCAGTCAGCTCCACAGTAAAAGGATATTTCTTTTGTTCAGACAGAATTTCCTATATTTCAGATGATGCCCTTTGCCTCTCTTCCTGTTACTGGGCACCACTGAGAAGATTGTGGCTTCATCCTCTCTACACTCTCCCTTCAGATATTTAAATGCATTGATAAAATCCCTTCTCAATCTCTTCTCCAGGCTGAAGAGTTCTAGGTCTCTCACCCTTTCCTCATAAAAGAGATGCCCCAGGCCCTTCATCATCTTAGTAGCCATTAACTGGACTCATTCCAGTGGCTCCATTACTCTTTCTTTGGGGAGCTGGGCACTACAACCAGCACTCCAGATGCTACCTCACCAGAGCATTATCAGCAAGCTTGCTGAGGGTGCTCTCTGTCCCATCATTAGCCTCTAGAGTATACCACTAGTTACTAGCCTCTGACCAAAACATTCTAAGCTCTGCCATTCAGCCAATTTTTAATCCACCTCACTGACCGTTCATCCAGCCTGTGCTTGCCTATGAGGATGTTATAGGAGACAGTGTCAAAAGTCTTAGTGAAATCAAGACAGACAACATCCACTGTTCTCTCCTCATCTACCCAGCCAGTCATTCCATCACAGAAGTCTGTCAAGTTGGTTAAGCATGTTTTCCCCTTTGAGAATCCATGCTGACTGCTACTGATCTCTTTCTTTTCCTTCATGTTCCATGAAAATGATATCCATGATTAGCACTTCCATCACCTTTCCAGGGATCAAGGTGAAGCCGACTGGTATTGCCATTGCCCCTGTGGTGCTGCAGACAGCCTTTGCTCAAAAACAGATCTAACCTGTGAGTATCTAATGAGCCAAGGCAAGGTTTTAAGTTTTCAGTAGAGCTCTTCTGGTTCTTGAGTAAGGCTCTAGTAAAGTCAATTAAGCCAGGAATCTTAGTGCTCTGGCCAAGGTTTGATGGTTTCCTGATATTCATTTATCACATACTGTTCTGTGTAAAATTTCTAGTGCTCACGTTGTCTTAGGGTATTTCCAGAGCATAAGAGGTGTTCTGTCAAATGGAAGCCATGAAGAAGGCAAGAAAAAACAGGGTTATGGCTACATTCAGATACTGAAGACGTAATACTGAGTGCAATCTTAATGTTGTTTCCAGGAGATAAGCCATTATTCCATGATCTCCTGTTTAGTATGTATTTCAATTAACTAATCTTAACAACAAGGTTTGCCTGACAGAATTCTACTCTCTGAAGACACAGTATGTGAAAGTAAAATCAAATGCTGTATTCGTTCCTTTGTCTTGCTTTATGTAAATGATACAGAAGCATGCAGTTCATTTTTTAAGGCTTTGAAACACTGCATGAGGTTTTTTTAATTAGCCAACCTTTTCCCAATATTTTTCAACAGAATTGTTGCATATGTTTATGTTTTAGACATAATTTGGTTTCTGAGATGCCAAAATTAGGCAATTAGTTTGTGCATGATCCTTCTGCCTTTTTCCCCAGTAGATTGGCAAAAAAAAATCCACTGTTAAAAGGGAAGAAATGGACTTTTTTTCACATTTCTGTGGGTTGTTGCATTCTTTTATCTTGTTCACTACCATGCACAGTTTCCTAATATTCATTTTAAGAAATGGAGAATATTTTTGGAGAAGTAAGGAAATGCATGGCTTCTGAATTGTACTGGACATATTTTATCCTTGGTTACATTTGCACCTAAACTACTCAGAGCCAGTTTCACTCACCTGTTTCTGGACCACAACATCAGTAATTGTTTGTTTTGTCAATAAAAACACAAACTCAAAACACCATGTCCCCAAAGCAATTAGCCCTTGAAACCTATTAATACAGAAATGAGTCTCTTAATGCAGAATGTGACCTGAACAGACAGAAAGAACTCGTATTAGTCCTCAGGATTTCTTCATATGTAGTAATAGGTGTAGAGTTTAAAGTTATTAATGCAATTTTTTTTCCCAGACTGATTTTTGGGACATTAATTTTAACAATTAATTAATTGTTTGCATATGGTGAATGTAATACTGTCTTCTCAAAATTAGGCAATAATGAAGGAAACATGATCAGTTTCTTAGCTGACAAAATTGTCACCAAATTATTGATTTTATGCATTTCCAGCAGCTGTTCCAACTTTTGTTATAATCAGAGGGGCAGTTAATGGAACCTGCTCAAAAATATTATTTTTCCTTAACTTATAGTTAAACTTGAGCCAATATTTTAAAGTAAAACCAAATCCAAATTTCTTCATTAGCACCTTTTTTCATTCCTCAACTGAAATCTGAATTGTATCAAGAAATGTTTTGATTGTGGTATGTATTTTAATTTCCTTGGGTGTTAAATACCTTATGAATCTTCTAAATAGTGTATGTCTTAGAGTGTTTATGTCAAATATGTTTTCCTATTGATGCATATCTACCCTGTTAACCTTTTCTCTGGGGCTATAAGTCTGCATGTAAGACAAATGTGGCTAATAATAATTATCATTATCTTTACTCATTGGTTAACAGGTCTGGACAACACAAACTTCTTCAAACATTTTCGTATTTGTAGACTGCTAAGATCATTCTGGCTGCTTATTCATGTTCCTAATTAAGAAATTTGAAATTGAGGGAAATGTTTTTCCTTAGATATAATTAAAACAGTATTTCACTGAATAATGCTTGAATTTCTTATCTCTCTCTATGCCAATTAACTTGGCCCGATTTGCTAAATGCCCAGACCAATTTAAACAGTCTGACTTCACCCTCTGATTCTGTATCTGAGTACTAGAGAGCTGCTGCATAGCTCTGTGGAGTGACCATAATAAATCTGTATGTATTTGGGGAGTAATTGCTTTAGGAATGACAATGGACAAAACAACAGTCCAGACGCATGTTGGGTTTTAAGCAGACTTTCTTGTTTTGGGTCAGTTGTATAGTACAGCCTCTAGTCTTCCTGTATTATTAGGTTTCGTGAGCAATACTGGTATGTGAGAGAAACCCCAACAGGAAAGCAAAGTGACAAAGGGATAGGTGTCATTGCTTATAAAACTAAATCAATATTTTAAAACAATCTATAAAGTATTGATAAAAATGCTTTACACTGAGTAAAATAAAATCGTTAATTTTTAGCATTAGAATTAGAATTTTAGCATTAGAAACAATACAAAGGAGGGAGGAAGGGTTGTGATAATAAAAATAAAACCATAACATGTTTCCATAACATGTTGCAAATGAAAGAGGAAAGAGGAGCTTGCTAAAACAGAACACATGAGATTTATGCATTACTACATTTATTCTACAATAAATAAATAAATAAATAAATAAGATATTCCCTTAATTTTCCCTCACTAAACTTTGTTATAATGCGCAAAAATCAGCATCTTACAGATAATATCATCTCAGCTAGTACGCACATGCTGGAGTTCCTAATGGATATCAGCACAGGATGAGCATGTCTATGTGTGCACAGCCACAACAGTCACTAGTTCTTTGTATCTATTGTTTCTATTTGTAAGTATTGTAGTCTACTTATATAGACTATATTGTTTAGTATATATACTTCATTAATTAATTGAAGCCTAAAATATTTGCCATCAGTAACTTCCATAATTTGATTAGTTCCTACAGTTTTGCATTTTGATCACTTATTTTATTCACTTTAATTACTTATTATACTTATTTGTGCTGCCATTCAGAGGGACCTTGGAAGGCTGGAGAGTTGGGCAGTTGGGCAACCTCCCTCATGAGGTTCAACAAGGACAAGTGCAGGGTTCTGCACCTGGGGAGGAATAACCCCAGGCACCAGGAGAGATTAGAGGTTGACTTGCTGGAAAGCAGCTCCAAGGAGAGGGATTTGGGGCTCCTGATGGACAACAAGCTAACAATGAGTCAGCAATGTGCCCTCATGTCCAAGAAGGCCAATGGGATCCTGGCCTACATCAGGAGTGTTGACAGCAGGCTGAGGGAGATAATCCTTCCACTCTCCTCAGCTCTGGTGAGGTTGCACCTGGAGAATTGTGTGCAGTTCTGGACTCCCCAGTACAAGAGGGACATGGAGCTTCTAGAGAGGGTCCAGCGTGGGGCCACGAAGATGGTTAAGGGACTGGAGCATTTATCTTCGGAGGAAAGACGAAGCGAGCTGGACATGTCTAGCCTAGAGAAGAGAAGACAGAGAAGAGATCTAATCAATATGTACAAGTACCTGAGGGGAGAATGTAGGGAAGATGGGGCCAAAATCTTCTTGGTGGTGGCCAGTGACAGGGTGATGGGTACAAGCTGAAATACGGGGAGTTCCATCTCCATATGAGGAAGAACTTCTTTCCTGTGAGGGTGACAGAGCCCTGGAAGAGGTTGCCCAGAGAGGCTGTGCAGGCTCCTTCTCTGGAGATCTTCCAAACCCGCCTGGATGCGACGCTGTGCCACATACTCTAGGTGTCCCTGCCGGAGCAGGGGATTTAGACTAGATGATCTTTAGACTAGGTGATCTCTAGAGGTCCCTTCCAACCTCAACCTTTCCGTGATTCTGTGATTCAAATATTTGGGTTGAGTGTTGCAATTCTAATGTTAAAAATTCTAACAAAAATATTTGTATGTGTATCTATTTCTGCAATGTACCATCTGGCTACTCTAGCCCATAATTTCTGACCACAAATATAAAGTTTACTACATGGTGCAGGGTGTAATTAAATTAGTTTATAAATTTATTAGAAAGAACAAATATTATTTCCCATTAGTACTGCTCTTTATGTGTTTGCCAAGTATTGCATGCAAATTAGGCCTTGTCTTACATTTCTGTGATGACATGAGAAAGAAAATTCTTAACTGAGTTAATATGAATTAAGAGACATGAATAGCTCACTGGCTGGTGAGCAACTGAGGTTACCCCTAGGTCATGCGATGAAGTTCAATACACGGTCAGATAGCTAGAAAGTGAAAACTAAGTTTCTGATGATATCCACATAATACTGTAACATGAATGTCTTAACCCATTCTATAGTGTCAGTGTTTTCAATGGTCATAAACTTTGTTCTCTTTTTTATTTAAATCTGTTTCACACAGAGGCCTCTTGGTGTAAATGGAGTTATTCTGGATTTACAGCATGCTTAGTAAGAGTTAGTAAGAGCATAGTACATAGTTTAACCACTGGGGCTTTATGAATCGACAGTATGTATTTGCATTATCTCCGGCTAACAGTAGTCAATGAAAATAGCCTTTGTTTTTTTTATTCTGTTTTTTAAATAACAGTTAAATTTAAAAGTTTCTTGATCATCAGATTTAAAAAAAAAATTCCTTTGAATTATGAAGGAATATCAGAATTACAGATCAGATCATTCTGTGTATGCCTTTCCTTATGTCCAACTTTTATATTTAAAATGCACACTGTGGAAGCACCATTCAGAGCTTTGAACAGATAATAAAGATACATTTTTCCATGCATGTGTTTAAAACTGGACTAGCATTTCTGTGGTTGACTTGATAAACTATCCTTTGAATAGGGAAGGCACAAAATGACAGCTAATGCAAAGAAAAAGAGGAGTTTTAGGAGAGCAAAGAAGCAAAATGGGTCTATTCTTAATGAGAATAGTAATCAGTGAAGAGCTTTTAAAACCAGAAGATTAGCAAAATTATTTTATAAAGAACACGCATGTAACTGAGGCCAAAAGCAATAAAAAAAATTTGTTCTGTCTTGCAATTCTGTCTTCCTAATTTTCTTAATATTAAATGACTCTAAAGATAATATTTTATTTTAAACTGCAAAAATAGGTGAGGAATCTCCTGTGCTTATCCACACACATATATTACTCCTGTTATCAGAGTAAAAGAATCAAACAAAAACTTCAGTGGTTAGTTCTGCAAAATGTTCAGTCCTCCTTGTGAGGATCTGTGTGGTCTCAGTTCTACACACTTTCAATGAACCATTTACAGAAAGTTTTGTGCAGGGTTATTCTAAAACATGGTTAAATTCTGTATCTGAATATTTTGCCTTATGTCTCACTTTAGGTGTTTGATAGCACTTTGCACAATTTCTGTGGAAAACAGTAGCATTTTCAGCAAAGATGTCACATAACTAGACCCTTGGCAAGGCTGGTGGACTGAAATTCTAAAGATACCTAACAGCTGAATGCTGCTGAAATCTCATATCCCACATTGTTGATTAGAGTCATTTAAGAGGAAAAATTCCACTAACATTTCCCATGTCAGTAAAACTACTATGGAGAGCATATTAAACCAGATTCTGCTTAAAATACTAACAGTAGATTACTGTATGCCTTGTATAAATTTAGAGAAATTCTCTTTTCACCAGTCATCTACCCAGTTAGCAACCTTCATCTTTCAAATTGTCCCCCTTTTACATTTAAATGTTTTTCTAAGCTCATCTTTCATTCACAGTGATTCAGGCTCAATAGACTAGAACTTGTCTTCTGCTACATATTAGCCTTCCCCTCCTCCACAAATAGTCATAAAAATAGCTCCATTTAAAATATATTAGAGCATGTAGTATTTGAAATACATTTAGTCTACTTCATCCCAAAGCATTCCAATTTTTTTTCTACAGAATCAGGAGTTTAATGACATTTGATAGTGTTTCAAAGGAGGGATCAGTATTTGAAGAAGATTTAAACCTTTTGTTTCTTACTAAAGAGATATAAAAGATCATTTTATACACTGCTGCTCTTTTTTTCCCCTCTTCCCTGAGGTTAGATTTCACCCTGAGGTGAAAAGAGTGGTGTTCAAAACAGACTGTGATTGTCTGATTTCTCCCCTCAGCATTGGTCTTGCAGGTCAGAGTTCAGACTAAAGCTAGACAGATAATTATTAATTAATTAAAATTATTTATTTGACTGCCTTGTGACTCTTCATTAATTTCACATCAGTGTTTATGATTTTCTTTGGAAGGCTCCTCCACCTCCTCACTCCCAGTCTTCCTAACCAGGGTTATTACTGTAAATGATTTTTAAGTTCTACATTGCTTCTGAATAGTTCAGCAGCATGATTTTGTGTGCTAGGGACATCTCTTGAGTAATGGTGGGCAGTAATGGGTTATATTCAGATCATTTAAGGGCAAAAGTCCAACTTGCCTCAGCACTGAGAAATCAAAAACTGAGATGTTCTTCTAGTGATATTGCTAGAAAAACAGGGTATTTTTATGGACTGCGCAATTGCATGGATCTTCATGTGAGACTGAGCTCCAGGACTAAGTCTCATAATGGTTGCATTATACTTGAAGCTGTACTGCACACCATACTTGGAGTTCATTTGTATTAGGATAACTTTCTGTGCTTTTTTGCGTGTCTTTTTTTATTTTTTTAATGAATTCTTTCTTCCCAGATTTCAGATGATGCTGAATTTAAGTTTAAATTTTATAGGTGTTTTAGAAATATTCAGCTGACTTCTGTCTGATGTTTTAATTTTTAAAAAGATACATTTTCGTATGACCATTTTTTAGCATGGAGGAGCCATCTATTTTTAAAATATGTTAATTTTAAAGAAAAAGATTATCAATACTGAAAATAATTTTAAAAAGTAGAAAATAAAGAAATTTTAATAATTTTGCCTTGCAGATCACTGTAGCTATAGTTTAATCCAAATTGGATCATCTGCTAGTGACTATATCCTACTGCAATAGTAAGAGTTCCTTATCTCCAACTACCTCTGTCTATAACTGCCAGATAAACACTCAGTTTGCCAAACTCCTCTGACCAGCAACTATTTTATTGTCATATATATGTGGAAGAAAATCACATAAAAATTAATATACATCTGCTTCCCAAGTGAGTAAGGTCTTTGCATTTAAGTTTAGGCCACATCATTATGCATAAGTTTTAAGGTGCTTTAGCATCCTAACCAGAATGTATCTTATAACATAATACCTCTGCAACCCTGGAAATTTAAAGTAGCTGATCAGAAGATGTAGCTTCTAACCAGTAATTTCCCTTTCTAGTAACTTGTTAGTCATTGGGGATGCAAAGAATGTAGCAAGAACGTACAATGAGACAAGAAGAGTTTGCTTAACACCAATAATCTTCATGGATGTGACACTAGGCACACTTTAGATGTAGTATAGACTGGCATCTAATTTCTTTAAGGTATCAAGGCAGCTGAGACCTGACCTTTTCAGATTATATACTAATCTCCTGCCCTGTCTGAATATTAGCTCTTTGTGAATCACTGTGTTTGGAGCTGAAAAAGTTAGAATGAAATAATAATTTATGTATATTAAAAGTTAATTCTGATTTCATGAAGAGAAATATTTATTTTCAGGCCTTTAGTCTAAAATGTGTAATATTGTGTAAACTTCTAACCTAAACAAGTGGGAAATTTTTATCTATCTGGTGGAGGTACACACAGGGAGAGATATTGCAATATTGATCTTCATGAAAAATTTCTAACTCTCTCTATAGAGAGTCCCTGTCATTGAGTCTTGATCAAAGCAATTAGCTGAACGGTACTTCAAACTCAATTATTTCCTTCAATTGATGCATCTACAGAAAATATGAAATACATCTTCTATAAAAAAGACATGTGAAATGAAACAATCTCATAAAATAAGACGTTTCCTAAGATATAAATTTAATTGTTTTTTAACATCATTAATGCAGGGTTAGCACCATGAATTAGCAAAAAATTCTTCCAGAAATGAAGTGTTTGCTGTCATGAACCATATAACAGAATGGCTAAATCTATATACTGTAGCAGTGTTCAAGAGATCAAGCAATAAGAAATTATTGACATACCCCAGGAGGTTTTACATAATTTTAGCTTAATTAAATTCAATACACCAAAGAAAAGATACACCAGTGAGCTTATGATTCCAAACATTATTCAGATTTCAGTTAAGACTTGATTTTTTTCTTTCTGTCTTTGTTCTACTTGTGGAAGTTACATACGGGCATAGTCTATACTATGAGAAAACACATACTATATATACTAAATACTTAGAGAAAAGTTGTACTTAAGTATTGACAATTTTTCTATTATGCTATGGAAGTACTTATTAGATTTCTTGCAGCAAAGTTCATTCCTGACTACGGACAAAAATAAAACAAGCAAACAGAAAGGGTGAATGTTTTGATTATGGGATAATTTCCTGTCTTTCTGAAACATTATGCATTCCTTAACCCCCCAGGTTTTGTTTTTTCTATTTAAAACGTAATTCAAGATTGTTATATAATATTTAGCTGGCATTCCACACCACAAAAGAATTTACAGTTCTATTTCAAAACACTGTTTAATAGCACATTAATGTTCTTCTCCTGTGTTCCCTCTCTAAACAAATCTCCCATTGACGTACGGGGCAGATGAGTGCAAAAGGGCAATGAGATTGGGAATCTGGTTAATTATTTGATGTGTGTTACAATGAGTTCATTTTAGAATAATTGTAGTGTTTGGGGAAGTAATTAAATTACAAGAAAACATATCTTACTGACACGTTTGTAGCTATATCATTATGTACATTCAGGGTATCCTTATTGAATCTGATGCAAAAAAAATCAGTTTTAATATGAACGATAGAAGTGCCCCTGCAAACAAGTAAATGCATTAAAGTTACCCAACGACTTCTTTCATGAACCAAATAATTTATTGTATTAAACTTTGCAATGCATGTACATGAAGAAATTAACAACAAAATTACCCATATTCTACGTCCTTTTTTCATATTTCTTGCATCAGCGCTATGCTATCTCCTAAACTGCATTTGAAACTGAGGTGAAATATCATGTAAGGTGTTTGAGGGAAGGTTTCTCTCCTTCCCCTCCCTTTAGGAATGTTATTTCTCATTTAAATCTTTGAACCTCTTCTGCAAGACCATAACCATAACACTACATCTATGTCTACAATGCAGCTCAACTGCTAAACCCTATGTTGACATAACAGCTCCTTAAAGGCTCCTGTGAAAATATTTTATCTTTCAACAGAGCATAATTTCCTGATGACATTTGCTACTTTTAGAATCTCACTCATAGCAAGTACAAAAATCAGATTTTTGAAAGCGTTTTGCATCAGGAATGTTGTGTCCAAACCATCAGGCCAAATTCTGACAGCTGTTGGTGTTGAAATGTGCATATTTAATTTTTCTGGTGATTGAAATTCCACATTTGAGTCAGAGAAAACTTTATGAGTGCTTTGTGTAGGACTGTATTTTCTGTAGAAGTCTTTAGTTTGAGCATTGAAATCATGACTTGTCAAGTTATATTCAGTTAACCAATGTTGGGTCACTGAGCTGGAAACAATGCTCTGTGGTGTTTATACTTGACTTTTTCTTCATGATTGCATCAATGAACAATAGTTTTAGTGATGTGGATTTTATAGCATAAAACGACCTCCAGTCACAGTGAACATAAACCAAGTGCAAAACACTGAATGTTATGACTAGAACAACTACATTAGGGAAGAATGAAGCTCCATTTCGTCTTCTGGTGCTACAGGGATCACCGTCCTTCTTCATGAATTATCTCTTCAAGAGAGTGGCCATGTGGTGGTGAACTGTAACCTGACTTCTGTGTTTATAACGGAGTCTATAAAAATGCCATGAAAAGCTCATATCCAGGGAGAAATGAACTGGAAATAACCTGAAGCAACAAAGAGCATCTTAGCAGCATTCTGATGAGAAGGTCACAAATTTCAGCTTTTAGAGAGTGTTTCTCTGTGATGCTGAGCAGGACAGCATAGCTGTCATAACTGCTGTGGTAAACTGAGACCAAAGTTTGGCCCGTTCACTTCTCTCGTTATCAAGGTTGGCAAACACTAGATGGGAAGTACGGTGGTTTGGGGGATCTATTTGTTTTGGTTTTTTCCTTATTTTTTTTTTTTTTTCAATAGAAAAAAAACACTGCTTCGTCATATTGTCCATCTCCTTTTCCTTTTTTAGTGGCAATGCAAACAAGACCACATACTAGAAGACAGCTAAACTGGCACAAGTCTGCATCTACATAGCTGTAAATGATGGTCCATGGTCCTTTCCTTATGTGAATCCTATAAAAATCACTTAGATTCAGATCTGTAAAGGTGCAGCTCTGGTGATTACCACAGCAACCACAAGTAGCAGCCACACAGTAATGCAATATTGTTATTTTAGTATATTGTAGTAGTTATATTGGCAAGTGTTAAAATTTTGTCTCAAGTTTTATTATAGTGCTTGTCTTAAAACCTGGCAGCTGACATTAAATTGTTACATGAAAATCTCAACTCCTTGAAAAACATCATCTTTAAGACACTGTGGCTATGTAAAGAAGCAAATAGATGGGCAATACACTTTTAAAAATCTTATCATTTGGGATATCTGATGTGATTTTTATATATTTGTAGACTGTCATCTTCAGTGATACAGATATAGCTGGCTACCATACTTAAAAATACAGTAGAATAATTCATGTTTAGTGGTTTAGTAGAGTTACTGGATCAAGATTCTAATTTATCCATAGTCTAAAAATTTGTTATGCTATAAATATATTCAAGACACATGTAATAGATTGTAACTTAAAATATATTTTCTTTAAATGCCCAGCGTTCACAGAAACTTTACACCATTCATGAACATTTTGCTCTGTTAAGTAATCTGCTAGAAGATATTGGAAAAGTGAATATGCCTGCAGAATGAGCACAGGCAAAATGGTATATTAAAATCAGTAAAACTGCTGCAACCTATTTTGGGCAAAGACTTCACCTATACTGCACAAGAGTTAATGGAAGTGTTATACTGTCGCCACTGAACTGACAGAATCATAGCGCAGTATCAACCAGCAATGGTAAAACTGCATTTGCCATATTCATTCATGCCTTGGGCTATGTAAACCTGCTTTATATGTCTGCATGTCTGTCTAAGAAACTTAAATATCTGATCTCAAGACAAAGACTAATACCACTGAGACCTCATGGGTAAATATATTTCCTTGCAAATTTCAAAATAAATGTTAGGAAAATATTGAATTACTAAGGATATGATATTTCATGATATTTCTGGGGAAAAAAAAAAAAATAGGTCTTTTACAATCACCCTACATCAGCCTACTTAGACTGATTCACTTATTGGTGAATTTGTGTGCTATTTATAATCAGACCAACACTGAATAATGACATCAGCCTTCACATGAGTCAGGAATCAGAGCAGCACTGTCATGCCCTATTGTTCTTTCAGCACACTATGACTTTATCTTGACACAAAATAAACTTAACAGACTGACACTTTCAGGACATGTTCAAAAAGGAGAACACAGCAGCCCAAAATTACTTCCTTCTTGCCTGATATAGTTGTTTTGTACATGTGAATCTGCAATCATGGAAAGAAATAAGAATAAAAAAGAGATGCGATTAGTGAGGGTCTGATCTCTTACTATGAACGTTTTAACCATTGAAGGATATTCTTGAAAGGAGTATTACAATCTCACTGAATACTTCAGCAACATCACAGATGTATTTCAAATGCATTCCTTACTGTGCACATCTATAATTTACAGTAATCTAAGTATCATCATATAATTTAGAAGATTGACAAAGGTCTCCAGAAGCAAAATTATTGTCAGCTGAACATAAAAAAAAACTAAGATGCCCTAAAAAGCTAGATTGAATGATTTCCTATGGATTTGGATCTTTTTTTCTGAACATTTCCCCTCTTCTTTTTCCCGTAATAACAACAGACGTCCTTTTCTGAGGTTTTCCTAATTCAGAAAGAAATGAAGTGTTATTAATTAAGAGTGCTGTTAAGACTGGCTGGGCAATTTTTGACAAACAGAATACACCGCAGCTATGTTCTGCCTTCTCTTCCTCCAGTATCAATTCTCAATTATGTCTCCTCTCTTTTACAGAGCAGACAGATGAACTGGAAGTTCATAATCTGTTATTATCTTTGAGACTTCTATACTTTTAAACATTACTTAAGTTAATCATTGGGCAGGTAGCAATATTGCACAAGACAGCATAAGGTCTTAAAGAAGGCAAAAAAAAATATAGATTGAATAGATTAATTAAAACTATCCATCCTGTAAAGTCCTTATTTTTTTTTTTCTGATTTTATTTCTATTTTAGTTAATACACAACAAATCCACTTGGCCCAGATTTTGTTTCTGATCTTGATCAGAGCAGGTGAAATGCAAGACTGAGCAGGTGAAACCTGCCAAGACTGGAAGTTATGAGACAAGTTTTCACCATACTTGTCTGCCCGCTGGAGAACTGAAAGCAAACTAGATCCCAGTATAAGCCAGGAAGCCGAAAGAATCTGGTAAAAAGGTCCAGAAAATATAGTCAGCTTCATATGCTGAGTAGAATAACCTTATCAGGTTGTATATCTGACATTTGACCTTCAAGAGAACAGTGGTAATCTCACTTCTATTTTCACTTCTCATGAATTATCTTGGTGCAAGTGCATTTGTGGATGCAGTCTGGTGCCTCCAGTGCTGAATCCAGTTCTTGGTTTCCAAAAGAAAAGGCAAGCAATGGGTCCAACCTTTAGCAATTTGTCATGTAGTTTTGTGAGCAAGATGCTGCCTTCGTTGCTCCCTTTCCCCACCAGTGACAACTTGCAGAAAACATAAAGGAATGCAGACAATCACTGATCCATGAGTGCAGCAAGAAATTCAAGGAAGTATTGGAAGTAAATCCAAATTACCTGCTGGGATGAAGCTCATACATTTTAGAGGCATCTGGGGCCTGTCAAGCTACTAGAAGTTCAAATATGACAGAGGAAGAGAATGTCAATAATGTATTTTGAGATGGTATTCATTTTTGATTATTCTCAGTAGGAAATAGGAAACTAAGACTGGCTCTGACATGGTAGTCCTTAAACCAAATCCATAACAGAAAAAGATACACTGTGTTGAAATAATTAACAGTCCATGTGATATCTTGGTTTCTATTTAAAGCGGACTGAAACTGAGTTGACTCTACATTCCAATTTTCTGTTGTTTTATATATATATATATATATATGTTCTGAAATAAATCAGTAGCCATATGTTTATAAAAATGTAGTTTTCTAAAGCTATTTTCTTCCTTTTACTCAAGACAATATCCTTCTGCATGGTTTATACTGCTTCTATGTTTGGATATACATATGTTTTGAATAGTAGTTATAGTCTATATGTCTGAGAGGAAGTGATTAGGATCCTTTTATCTTTTTTTTTTCTCCTTCCTGAATAGAATATGTTAAAACTGAGTCTTTATTTAACATTTTGCTTCTTATTAATACAACTCATTAGTAAAAAGCCATATGGCACTTAGATGTCCAGAATTCACATTTCTTATCCTAAGCATTCTATAGGCATAATGATAAATATATGCAGTCTCCTGTCCTCTCTATTTCAGTTGAGAAAAAAAGAACTTCTAAGGGATAGGGGACAAGGGTGCATGTATACATATACCTATATACATTTTTAGAGAGAAAGAGTGCATATATACATATAAATTCATATATATATATATACACACACCACATATAAAGTTATTACTATAGCCATTCATTCAATGCAGCTATTCATAATGACATTTAATTACATAAATTATAATTCCCTGTTGAATTTATAGAGCCTGGAAGTATGGAAAGATTCTATTATATTTCACAAAGATGGGGTTGCATTGAAAGGCTGGAGAAAAGATAAGCCAGCAGTGGCGGCCTGAGCATATTCACATGTAGGTGTGTGTTGGAATTGTGTCTTACTAAGCCAGTGGCCTTTGTTAAACACACAGAGTACAGGAAGCTAGCTGTTAGGTGTCAGTATGTGATATTTAAAGGAATAAGGTCATAAATTCTTCTTTATCCACCTCTAGCATTCTTACAGATATAATAGGACCAAGAATAGACCTATATGTAGCAAGTATTGAAAATCTGATTTAATAAATGAAATATTGTTAAATTCATATCTACCTTTCCTTTTGTAAACACTTTATGTTACATGCTCAAAACTTTCTTTTTAACTATGGAGAAGGAGGGTGATTTCTGTTTAAAATATCTTGTGATCATAAAAAAATAAAATAAATAAATAAAAACAGGGAATATGTGAGAACTGAGCACTGTTCACGAATTTTTATACCTAATCTGACACTTGAAATTTGCATGTATTAAAGAATCTTAAACTGTATTTTTTTTAACACCATTTGGTTTTGATACTCAGTATAAAAGTTAATAAAAAAAATAAGAAATCTGATTTAATGTGTCAGAAATCTGACACTTTAAAAGTTTTTGTGCTTTCAGAAAGCATAGAAATAAAGAAGCCAAACAGAAAAAAAAATCATGACAAAGCACATTTTTATCCTGTGTTTTTGTACGCAGTATTAGGTAGCTGCGTAGAGCTGTACAGCACATAAGGATACAATCAGACCTGTTCAGAGCATGCCTTCTGGAAGTCACTATGTATTAAGCCTTTTCAAAAGCGCATGCAAGATCCAGGTGCCTCAGGTGCCTTCTAAAAAGTCATAGTGTCTGGATTTGATTAGAATTTAAGCATTAGCTAAGCACCATTTGCTCAGCCTTCTCAACCATAAGATATCTCCAGGGAGAAAGAGAGGCAAAATTTTGGGTACCTGGGAGTCTCTCAAATGGAAACCAAAATGTTTATGGAATCTAAAACTAAGCTGCATGCAAAAACTGATCTGGGATTTCCTGAAGTGTAAGTTTTGGTACCTAATCTTCATCTAAACCATGCTCTGATACTTAGGTCCTCTGGACTTGCACTTGGATACAAAGATGAGGAGCACAGTCTTAGAACAGAGTAGAGCAGACTATTGGGGGTTAACTCATTTTGTTCGTCATTACCATCGTGACATATAAGATGTTATATGACTACCTCAGGTTAATGCTGGAGTCAATGGTAATAATGCAGCATAATCTGTACACAGAAGTGTACATATATATATATATTTTTTATCTGAAAGCATATTTAGAACACATGGCATAGGAATGAAAATAAATGGAATATTAGCGTACCTTATGTTTCAGATTAATATCCTGGTCATGCTGACAAAGTGCAATTTGTAGATGTTACATGAAAACAAAGCCTGAAAAAAAACTTGTCATTGATATTTAAGATGAATATGGCTTCAAATAACCTCAGCAATACTGTTAACAGCTGACAATATAATTAAGATAGCATATCCCTTTGCTTATAGTGGAGAGGGGTTGTAAATTACTAAATATGTCTAAATAACCACTCTCAATTAATATGAAGTTCTGACTATGTTATACAAAATATTTATTGAATGCAAGCTTAAAAATATTAGAGATGCAAGCTGACGTTATTTAGATATATTTACCAACTATTCACATAGACAGTTCACCTTCAGTAAAATGCAAAACTCACTACGGCCCTTTCATATTGGCTCTTCTAGGTTCTTTGGGGACTTTTTTGATTTAACTGCTCTTTTACGAAACATTTATTTTGTTTTACCCAATACTAGGAGACCCTTCCTTAATAGAGGATTAAGAAAAATTTCCATTTCTGAAACTTGCTGCTGTTCTTTTTTTTTCTTTTTAATGTAAGTGCTGCTTTGTAGTTGGCAGCTTTCTCCTAACAAAATTACTTGCAGCAACTTTTCATGTGATTGTCATCTGCCTTGTCCTTTCACTTAGCAATGCACTTTGGATTATTGCAGTCCAGCTGTGAATCTGCAACAGTTTCAACACGGCAGCATGATGAAAGGTTGCACTTCAGCCAAATTCTTTCATGCTTCCATAGTGAACATTCAAAAGAGCAATATATGAAATTGTGGTGACAAAAACAAACAAAAAAAAATGCATAAAAAGTTAAATAGAAAAGTAATGTACATAAAAAGTAATGTATATAAACTGGGAGAAAAATATGAAGACTGTATGGCTTTTACTGAATATCATTCCCATAAGTTTCTTACATGAACTTTAGTTTAACCGATAGTTCCTAGTTGTCAGACACTCCGACACAAAGATTTAACTAATATTTTAAAGCATACACGAAGATGGTACTTAACTTTTGCATTTCAAGTACTTTATTTTAAATTGTAACCTAAATAGTCTTCTTTAGTGCTGCTTCACAAAAAGAGTTCAAAACCAAAAAATATCATTTACAATGATTGTCCATTTGGCAGTCATTGCAAAATGAAAACTCACATGCAAATAGTCATAGTATTAAGCATTAACATCTCTCTGAGAGAGGTAACAAATAAAGTCACAAATCAGGTGGAAACAGCTGAACTTTAAAACTGCTCAGAAAAAGCTAAGAATTTCGCAGACACAAAAGGAGAAGGTACATGAGAAAAAACGGGGCTGGATGTTGCTCTGTTCTGGCAGGTCTCTTCACTGAAATGGATCCAGGAACTAGAGCAGCCTATGACAACTCAGATCATCTGGCAGTGACATTTTCAGCAGTATTTTCGAGAAGAATGTGCATCAACAAAGATACATTATGAGCAAGAGAAAGGTACAGAGTTAAGTTTTGAAGAAAAGATCAAAAGCACCTAATGCCAGCCTCAAAGAGCAAATGGGGAAGAAATAAATATTTATAGCGTTTAGGAAGCTCCAGCTTCCAAAATCTAGATCTAGATTTATTATAGGCAGTTAATGCCCAGGAGAAAGAACAGCAGTTTTCGTATTGCACAGAGGCTGACCTGGAAATCTAGGACTTCTGGCAGGACTGTCTGGTCAGCTTGCTGCCTCTGTGTCTCATCATCCTGAATTCCGTATTCCATGAGCAACTGTGGCAAAGCCACCTCCTATCAGTTTTTACTTACCTATGTGAGTATGCCATTTGGCAGTCTCTAATGCTTTCTCCACCCCCCCATCTAATCCACTTACTTTGAGTAATCTTTTTCAATTTATTGACCTATGATTTGTTAATCACTTCTTATATTATTATACAAGAACTTAAAAAGATTATAGATGTGTAAATGTAATAATAACAAGAAAAAATAACTAGTAGTATAGCAGAGGATGCACCATGTCCACTGAACATGAAGGCAGCTGTTAATCCTTGTATTTTTTTTCACGTGTACAGCTTGGTTTATAATATTATGGGTTTAAAAAAAAAAAAAAAAAGTAAGTTAATGATAGAAAGAGGAAGTTTGTGCATATATTATGCAAACCAATTAGTGAGAAGATGAAAATAAGAGATTATTTAAAGTTCAGGATTACTGCCTCTATTCTATACAGATTTAGATAGTGTTATTGCTCTGTGAAGGAAACTTCCAATAAGCAATGTCACATCTGTCATATGTTTTTTTGTGTCTTATCTCCTGCCCCAGGGGAGTGCCACAGTGTGTCTTGCCAAAGCATCTTTGGAGGGAGTGGGGGGTTAGTTGTGAACACATATATTGCTGTTTGAGAAACATCAAGATCAGAGAGTGAAGCAAACTATAGGGGATAGAGAACTGTGAGGGCAGCTCCTGGAAGAATTAATTTCATGGCTTGGCACCAACAGCTGAGTTCGATCTCCATAACAAACTTCAGACTTTTGGAGTCTAAAGGTCTGCTACATCAGGAACGGGAAGCTATCTTTTTTTTTTTTTTTTTTTTTTTTTTTTTTTCCAAAGAGCTTTATGGAAACAGCAGGGATGAGCCTGGGAAAATCCATGAAGAAAAGGTTTAGAATTCTGGATTTGTTTCAGGGTCCTATCAGAAGCGTTAAGGGAAGTATGGCAGAAACTGTGAAAACAGAGCAAGAAACAAATGATTCAAGGAGAAAATGAGCAAGCTACAGGAAAAAATGATTATTTAAGAAATGTTGCAGTGTTGTTCAGAGATAACCTTGCAGTATGCGTGGTTTCTTGTAACAGATTTCTTGTAACAGATGACAGTGAAAGAAGCAGGATATGGCAAAGGACACGGTAAAATGGAAAAGCAATACAATACAGCATGCAAGGCAGTTAGTTAAGCCTAATTCTTCTCTCTAAACCCTAAGTAGGTTGTGTTACATTCATAGTATTTTAGCACATTCAGTGTATGCGTTACATACATTTATAAACATCCAATACTGAACCACTGTATGGGACTCCTCTGAGGTTTTTGAAACAGAACGACCACAGTCCTCTAAGGAAATACATATTAGGCCTCACATTTAGCTGTTTGAGGATGCTATGACTTCTTACAAGCAATTGATTTTATTTCTCTTGTTAGTTTTTCATACATGGCTATCTACATGGCTATTGTGCATGACTTTTTCCTTCTAGCTCCATTATAGAGTTTAACTTTCGTGGAAGAACCTGGCAAGCTTTCTTTTTGATGGATTTTGTCACAACAGGAAAAAGGTCGTTGTTTTGTTGTTCTCTTTTTCACAAAGTCATTTCCCTTTTTTCCCATTGGTCAGTGTAGGAATGAGATTACTACACATCCAATCTGAATATATCCTCTGTTGTTTGACATCTTCTACGTATGCACCTCCAGACTTGCACCTATGTGCAGCGTAAAATAATAGATGGTGAGGGAAGGGTTTATGCATTCTGTATGTTGCATACTTTAATAGATATACACATATATGTATATATAAACTATTACAAAATGTTATAAGGCCATAATAAATGTTTGGCTTTCATTACCCAAGTTTATATACCAAAAGAGTCACTGACTTTGATAGAGTTTGACCAGTGGAATAGAGATTAGAATTCACTACACTGTCTATAGGCAGAAGTGTTCCTGATTGGTAGCTTTGGTCATTTTTTTCATTTGTTTTAATTATCAGAGATGACTATTACGGTTAATGTTCCATAAATACATTTTAATAAATATAATATGGCATAGCCCATTAATGTATGAAAATCATTTTAGCATACTGCTACCATCTTGTGCCTGATCTCTCCCTGTCTCACATGCACACACACACACACACACTTTCTTACATTCTGCTATATTCTAATACAACTAATGTTTATAGCTTTCTCATTTTGATGACAGTACCAACCATTTATGGCTTTAATGTAGTGCAGAGGCATAAATAAAATGTGCTACAGTGTTTGAAGCAATTTCAGAAATTACAATGCATTTTTACACTGTAAAGCATAAAGAACACTACCATAAACAGCAACATTTTTATAATTCATCCTAATTAGAAAATCCCAGTATGTCTTTAAATTTAATTAGAATGCACCTTCTATAGGAGACTCATCGTAAGCCAAGTAATTTGCATGTTTACAGCTGATGCATTGTGTTGAAGATAGGATTAGCGTGCATCTGTGCCAAAAAAAAAAAAAAAAAAATCCAAGAACTCTTTATATGTTAAAGACACTTTATGCAGTAATGCAAGTTACTGATGTATCCTGAATTCTCGAAACCCCATTCTGTATATTTAAAGCTCCATGGATAGATTTACTTCTAAGATGATGGTTTCAACTGCATAATATTTTATGCAAACAGGCTCGAATAGCTACTGTGTTGTTGTTTTTTCAAGAATATATTTGTACGTCATACATGAGAATACTCTAATACTCTTCAATGGATTTATATTTAAAAACTTAAATCAGAAGAGATATAAATGACACTGGTTTATATTCAGTTATTGAATACACCAGAAGAAGAACAGGTAGATTGCTCTGTTTCTGTATAGTTTCCTTCATTTTCTTCAAACACAACAGAAAGCACCTGAAGATGGCAAGGATTTTAACTTTCATTCCTGGTACTGATACTTTTAAGCATACAGCCTTGGCTGTGTAACAAAATGACAAAGATCTCTCAACCTGCCCCATAGAGCACTACCTCCTAACAGGGGACATTAGCTCTACAGCACCAAAGCACTCACAGATTATTGCCAGCTCTTTGTGGTGTCGGTTCCTTCTTCCTAACTCCATTCTGGCTTTAAAGGAGGTAAGAGGAACTGTTCTGTAGGGAATAATGATGTTCTAAGGGATCTTTTCTTAGGGAAAGCTTAATATTAGTTCTTCGGGGAAGAGATAAAGAAGGTCAGACTTCTTGTTATCATTAGCTGAATGACCAAAGAAGTATAGTAGCAACAGGTAGAGCATAACACAACACTCAATGCTTTGCTCAGAGCAAAGCAATAATTTTAGCTAGACTTAACCACCTGCAGGCTGGCGCAGGCTGCTCCTGCAAATTCCTTAAGGGTTTGCTGGGAAAAAAAAAAAAAAAAAAAATCACAGGAACCGTTTTTCATCCACCAAACAAAAGGCGTCTTTTCAAAGGTCTAAAGTCAGGACACAATGTACCAATAACGTTGAAAATTATTTTTTTTTTTTCAGCTTTTGAGAACAAAACTGTTGGCTTCTTAGAGTCATAGACAACATGACTATATGGCTTGAGAAGCTACATACACTTCCTGATTTGAGGACATTTTTGTTATTATTGTCATTGAGGATATTTCATCACTGATGCTTTTCTTGTGTTAGTGACCCTGATTTTTAAAGAATAGTCAATTTTATTCAAGGAAATTTGCCTCTTCTACAGAGAACAGTTTATGTAACATGATTTTAAAGACTTCAAGCAAAAATAAGTGGCAGCCTGATTTTTAGCATCTAATGGTATCTTTCTATTGCCACAAATGGTCTTCTGCAGTGAGTTCTGATTTTGCCACTAATAGAAAATATTCCTATTTTTACCTCATAATCATAGCTTTTCTTTGCTGCTGGTACTGGTTGGGGCAGCAAGGCATGTTAATGACTCCTGATTAGTTTCAGCAGCCCATATGTGTTTTCCTTTGAAAATTTTCCAGATATTTCTCATAATCACTTCTTCTTTTAGTGACCCAGTTCAATGAAGTATGGGTACATCCTCCTATTAATCAGGTTGAGAGACCTGCACGAGCTGTGGGAAGAGTGAAATTTCTTTCAGGCTCTAACCTCTGTGCATTTTTGCTAATGGTTGTCAAAACATCATTATTTCCTCCTGCAGTCTAAACCTGTCTCTCATAATTTCTGTCACCCAGGCCTGGAGTAGGAATGATATAACATGGCTGTGACGCTAGCCATGGATTTTGTCACCAGAGTGAATCTTTATTCTTTTAGACATATCTAACCTTTTAATAAGCAATTGTGAATACACCAATCAGTTTTCAGTAGACCTTAACATATTTCAGAAGTCTTCAACAAATGCTGCTTAAGATCACATTACTTTCTAGTGTCAGCTAATATTAGCAGTGTTAACAGTGCAGTGCTTTAATGCATTCTGTCAAAACGTTTCTTAAAATATTAAACATTACTTAAGGACCAGATCAAACAGAAGGCTTATCAGAATTCTAACGAAAGACTTGGAGCTTCTTTTCTGAAGACTTTTTCTAGTTTCTTTCAATGGCATGAATATCAAATCTGCTGCTCTCCTTCCCCCTGCAGCCAAATTCCCCTTCACTGGGCTATGCAGCCAGTCCGCTTCTGGATTTCTTTCCTTTTAGATCCAAGAGTATATTGCGCTCTGTGATAAGCAGAGGCTGCGAGAAGTGAGCATGGTACCCTCAGCTGGCCTAAACATTAGAAAACTCTTCTGGCAATGTAAATTCCTTCAGAATATTGAATGTTATGAACATAGGTGTTGGCAGCAGGTCTGGTTGGCAGCCCTTTTATCCACCAAAATATTTTGTGTGCTGAATTAGGCACCTTGGCTTGTGGTGGACATGTTTGGACTATGTGCAACAGTGAGACAAATTTCTGATTGAGTTCTGTGTCCCAGGAAGACCTAGGTGAGAGCTGGAATTCTGTTTGCTGATGTTGAGTCTGTTCTTTCTTAAAAGAAATTTTAATGGCCTGTGAAATATTTAGGGCAAGTAGGTAATATCTAGTAAAGTTAGTATCTCTAAAAGAGGCAATAGGGGTTGGAGCGGTCTCCACAAAAAAATATCTGGGCAAGATAGTCCACCCTGTGTGGTCATTTCCCAAAGAGTGGATGAATTCCAGACTTTTTAGTCAAGCCAAGGATGTCCTCTGAAAGATGTCTGACCTGATAAAACACCTTTGTCCATTATCAAAATCACTATCTAGAAAGTCCATAAACCCCACTTCATTAATGTGGATTTTGCAGTTAGGTTCATAAACTTTACTTGAAATTCAAGTTGCCCATGCTTCCTTTAGAAAATCTGGCTGAAGATGCAAGGCAATTGACCTTGAAGGTAATACATCCTTTCATGCCATAGTAAGCCTTCAATAGCTGGGACACACTGGCGAGACACAGACATGTGAAAGATTGTGGATGCCTTTGAGTGTCCTAACAGGTAGCTGAAAAGATATGCACGTGCATATCCATAATGGCTAGTAGCTGAATTTCAAAGATTACATACTAGAATGTAAATATCATGTCTACAAACAGTGAATAGATGACAGATTCCTAATTCCAGTCATCTAAACGGTTATTTCACCATCCCCTGTAATAGACCAGAGATTCACAGCCCTGGGAGCTTATTGTCCAAACTTCTTTTAAAACAGAAAGTATAAAATCTTGAGTGATGCCAATAGCCACAAAAATCATTTGATTTACATTTGCATTTGATTTACAGAACTCCTAATTAGTATATAAAGGAAATACATCTTTAAGAAAAGTTTCAGCAAATGCAGTAGTCATGTCATGTTCCAGCTTGCTCCAGAAAACCTCTGTCTGCATCCCTTCCCTTCACCTCTAATACAGGCAATGCATCTTGTTTGTATGAACTGCAATCTCCTGGCATACCTGATATCAGTACATACGACAATGAGTCAAGCCTGATGCCTTCTTTTCAATATTAAGTCTGTTACAGTACATTCCCACAGAGCAGACCTGGAGGCAGGATTCTTGATCTGCTTGTATTTACTGCTCTTGCTACAGTTTAACTATGGTTGGCTTCACCTTGGACAAATGCTGCAGCAATAGAATCACATGTATATTTTTAAATCCCTTCAAGTTTGTGCTTACTTATAGGATCATACAAAAATTCATAACATTAGTATTCCCACAAAAGAAAAAAAAAAAAAAAAAGTGCTGTACAGTGCTAAGAAGTTCTTCTAATGCTGATATGAGTCCTGAGAAGACTCATAGATCTTTGAGACTCAAAGATCTTACTCAAAGATATATAGTGCTCACTATGTAAGATGATTTCTAGTGTACACACGAATCAGAGAAGGCTTATTTTAGCGGCACTTCAGTTATGACCCAAATAAAACATTTATCATTGTAGCCCTCTTGTTGTCTTCATAATAGTTGCCGCTGGTGTACGGTTACTTTGTATGAATGCATTTTGTTACAATGAAACTCCATTATATCCTGAGACCATTTGCACGCTGAGGTTTTTGGCAGCACACATTTGCTTTTCCTTGTTATATCATGTTCCTGGATGAAGCATGGGGCATCAGCTACAAACCTGAAATCTTTGGGTCTAACCTCATGAACTTTTATTGCATTAACAAAGATTCAGCCAATACTTAGATACAATCAAACTCCAAGACTCCAGCTATGAGGGTCATACAAACTATGACTTTGCCCCCATCTTTTAGCTTTCTAAAACTGCAATGCAGACCACAGACAGTTGGTGGTGTTTCATCATATCTCATCCCTATATTCTTGCTTGTATTTCAGTAAAGATGCAAGATGTCATTGTCAAAATTTTAATCATTCCCTTATTACTAACAGAAAAGTTGAGTTTAAGTTGTCAGGTAAACACTGGTTTATTTTACAACAAGTTCTCATCATCTGGTGCAAATATGCAGTGAATTATGCCAATTTATAGCCCTGGAAAATCTGCTTCCTCACATATGTGTAAAGTTCAGGACATTTCTTTAGAATTTCTCTCAGATTAAACCCTTTTTAGGAGTGAATAAAAATCTCTCATAGAAACAAACAAACAAAAAAATCTTTTCAGTTTTATGTCTCATGGGAAAGTCTGTGCATATACCAGAGGCAATTTCACTGCACCACTGCACTGGTGGAGAATGAAGCATTAAAAATGCTTCAAGTCACATTCATTAGATTTCTTGGGCACAAATTTTCAGTGCAATATTAGTAACAGTAGAGAAGAAAATCTACAATTAATAATGAAATAGTTAGTCTCAAGCAATTCTGGTATCTCATGACATTTGAATTATTCATTAGAAATTATCACATAACTACCCAGGGGAAAAAACAAAAAAAAAAAAAAAAAAAAAAAAA
>JAYECN011264369.1:0-29922 GCA_035222435.1 Microcambeva ribeirae | reverse complement strand
CCGCCCCTCGTGCCCGGCCCCACCCCGGCCCAACGGCCGCTCCGCCCCAAGCGCCGCCAAACGCCCCTCGCGCCCGGCCCCGCCCCAACGGCCGCTCCGCCCCAACCGCCGCTAACCTCCGCCAACCGTCTCTCGCGCCCGGCCAAGCTCCGCCCGAGCCACCGCCCCCGCCATTTCGTCCTGTGGAGGAGGAGATATCCGCACTCCTCGCTGCGGTGAAGGGCTGGACTGCGGTAGGAGCAGAACCTGTTCTTGGGTGCTGAGTATCAGTGTTTTTCAGCATTGGTCCCCAGAGCTCTTGAAAGGGCTGCGCTTGCCACAAGATGGCACTATGAAGCTGCACTGAAAGACTATTTTTTTTTTTTAATTTTCCACTCAGCAATGCCTGAGCAAGTGGCCGTGGTGGAAGAGGAAAGCAGAGAGGAGTATAAAGAGATCCGCAATCTTAACAGCAGCGCACCCCACGCAGGCTTTGAGCAGGAGCTGGAGTTAAAGGTGTGCGAGTTGGCCAAGGTGAACGTTTCTCTCTCATTTTAACCGTAATGTCCCTTGCAGCTCGAAAAACCACGAGCGGGTTTTGGTAGCTTTTGTAAAGGACTGCAGAGAAAGGGCTGGCTGCCAAAGGCAGAGGGCGCGGCCTGACTTCTTGTCTGGAAACCAAAGTTATGCCAAGCGCTTTTTCGTGTCTGCAGAGTCCATGCAGAAACACACCCAGTGCAGAGAAATAGGAGCAAGTGTAAGAAAGTTCCTGCCACAGATCAGTTATCACCACTGCTCTTGAGCTGGTAATTTTGTGTATCTGTGATCAGTTCTGCACTGAAAAGTAACTAGTTACAAATGCTTATATCCCCAAATACATAGAATCATAGAATCATAGAATGCTCAGGGTTGGAAGGGACCTCTAGAGATCATCTAGTCCAACCCCCCTGCACACGCGGGGTCACCTACAGCATGTGGCACAGGACTGCATCCAAGCAGGTCTTGAAGATCTCCAGAGAAGGAGACTCCACAACCTCTCTGGGCAGCCTGTTCCAGTGCTCTGTCACCCTCATTGTCAAGAAATTTTTTCCTTAAGTTCCTGTGGAACTTTTGGTGTTTCAGTTTGTGGCCGTTTCCTCTAGTCCTATCACTGGCCACCACTGGAAAGAGGTTGACCCCATCAAAGATTTACCAAACATTACTATATACCAATGGGTCAGATAGATAGATTATCCATTTAGAATTTTTGTTCTCTGACTTAGGACTGATATTTAAGCTTGCCTGGAGCATGTATGCCACCTTTCTCCAATAATTTTCCACTTAGAGAGATTGTAGAACTGGAAAAAATAGAGGTGGAAAATGCTGTCAGGTTGCTTACTTCTAGATGATGTATTTGAGATGCAAATGCTTTAATCAAAATGTGTTTCACACATAGAGGCCTTATATTTCAAAATTATATAAAAAAGTTTTGCCTCATGAATGTGAACTGTGGCAGTCAGCAGATGCTTTACTTGCAGGTGAGTCATTTCACAGAAGTAACAACTTCCTTCCCAGTTAGGGCTGGAAATCATGAGAGGCATCATAGGTAGTAAGGTTAATTACGTCTTAGTAATTTTAAAAGACCAGGGTAAATATATTTTGTACTTCTATATCTATTACTTATCACCAACCAGTTGTTTGTATTCAGGGAAAATTAATGTTTTCCCTTTGTGAAGGAAGCTAGATTCCCCTTTTCTTACCTACACATTTGAAAAAGAAAAGCATATATAACATTATATATATATATATATATATAAAATTGAGATTTATGATAATATATAATTTAGATTCTGAAGCAATTTACTTATAAGACTTCTATTTTATGGCGTACCTAATTGCTTAGTTTTAATTTTATGATGAACTTCTGATATTTTACAGATGCATAGTTTTGCAAAGGTTATAATGCTATAAAACTGAGACTTGATGTTAATATAAAAATTTGGGAAGCATCAGAAGTCTATTGGATGACAGTCATAAAATATTCAAATATTAATATCACTGATGCATACAGAGTATATAGCTTGATGGATCAAATTGTGATATATCTGTTTACTGTACAGGCTAACAGAAATTTAATATATAACATTATATAGGTCTGTCTCATTGTAGGTGTAGCTTGCCTTAAATAATTAGTTGCTTTTGAAGTATGAAGAGAAGTAGGGCACAAGGCCTGACATCTACTTCTTACCTGATTTAAAGGACATATCATGCACTTCAAGAAAGTGTCAATGGGGACAGCCTGTCAAATTGCCACTCTTAAGCCATCAAGATCCAAGCAGTTTTATAAAGATTTTAAAAAGACTTCTAAGGTTTTCATGAAACATGTTTGCTTCCCATATTGAATATGAAAACCTAATCTCAAGCCTGACCATGTCCCTGTCTATCACTGTCTCCTGGCAGCCAATTTGAGACCGTCCAGGAGGCAGCAGTTCATTCATGATGGGATTAAATGCAGATCTTCCAGAAGGTGGACGCTGGGGAAGATATTGCACAGCGACCCAGCCTTTCATTAGAAATTAGCAGGGGAAGATCTTGTATCATTATATACTTTCTGAGTATGAAAGCAAATTTGCAAAACAATGAACATCTTATTTTGGAAGATAGATGTCCTTTTAGTCATTATATAGATACGATGATCTTACAGGAAATTCAGTCGTTGATTTTGATGGTAGAGAGTAGAACTCCCTGATCTGGGGATAATTTTGGAGTCAGTGAAGGATACTCACATTTCTTATTTTTTCAGTACATGATATTGGAATTCATAATATCCTTTGAGAAAACTGTAGCCCTAATCAGGTTTTTAATTCCACAGTACATAAAAAAGCAAATTTTCAGAATAATCAAGTTAAGGTAAAAACACATCTGTTTATGTTTTATAATCATATAAAGTTCAGGCTTTCAGAAATACAAACATTTAATTTTTGTTTTGTTTTATCTGCTGGAGTTTGGAAAAAAAAAAAAAAAAAAAGTAAAGCTAAAATCCCAAAGAGATGCTCATGCCATTGGGTCTTTTGAATAACCAGACAGAGAGGAAAAAAAGGCCTGTCAACACATTTTGATTTTACCTCAGATTTCTGAACCTGAATCTGTATTGATATCTGAAGTCTTATAAATATTCATATGTGACTTAAGATGAGCTTTATTTGCACAACACGTAGATTTTTTTAACGTGGTTGTGGACTGCAAATGACAAAATTAAATATTTCTTTAAGGAGATACTTCTGTAAATTACAGATTAAAGAAAAAGTCTTGGAAAATTCAAGACATATATCGGTTTTACAGTGCTTAAAAACAATAGAAACTCTATAGCCTCACCCAAAAATTAAATAGTATAATAGAGATGTGCTGAAAATATCCACCAAACTACTGTAATATGCAACCAAATACCATTATCAGTAGCTTCAAAGGAGAAAAAAAAAAAAAAAAAAAAGAAACTACTTATGCTTTAATAGGATGATGAGAGTCAAATCCCAGTGTTATTTGTTGTCATTACACTAATTATTAGTATTTATTGACCATAGGAAGAATCTATTTTTTCTGTTTAAACTTTTCGTAATGAAAGCTATTTTCATCCTTTTAATAATATATGCAGTGTGGTTTCTAAATGCATTTTATGATTAATTCTTTCAAATTCTTATTCAAAATGATATTCATTATTATCTTAACCTAATATTTGATGCTGATAGAAACAAGCTACAAAATATTTATTTGTCTTTTGCAAGTAATACCAAGTTTCTCATTACTACCTGACAAGCAGTCTTAGAAGTCAACAAATCTGTTAGTTAATGTTAATAAATATGACAGTCACACATCATTGGTTCTTTCCTTGATTTTCATGTTTTTTTATGGGGTTGCTTGGGGGGAATTTTCTGCAAGTGTAGACTTCAGTGTTATTGACTGTGAGACTGTAAAATCACTTCTTGTAATTAAAATATGTATCACAAAAAAAAAAGTAAATAGCTGCCAAGTATAGAAGGAATGAATTGGCCTCAGATATGATGAAGAAAAGCTAATAGGATTGTAATATTCAGATAGGAAACTCAGGAGGTCTGCAGTCCAATCACCTGCTGGACAGGGTCACAGATGAGCTCATATAAGGTTTCTCAGGGTTGCCTAGTTGATTTGAAAATCTCCAAGGACAGAGACTGCACAGTCTCCCTGGGGAACCTGTTCCACTGCTGGACTGTCCTTAAGGTGGGAGGAGCTTTTCTCCTTACATCCAGTCTGAACCTCTCTTTTTCTGGTTTAAGCCCAGTGCCTGTCAACTTCCCTCTGGACACCACTGTGAGGAGTCTGGCTTGTCTCTTTGATGACCTCTCCATAAATGAGAGCTCATCCACTCCCACTGGTCACCATCAGGTATTCACACACACCCTTGCTTTCTTTGGAAACATGCCTTGCGCTCAAACCTGGAACACAGAAGTCATCAGAACTACAGCTCTGAAGGCAGTGAATATACCAAGGAACACCCTAATAAACTGATATGTTAACTCTGAGCAATGATTAGGGAAAAGGAAGATTTAGTTTTGCACGTGATTGCTATGTTCATTATCTATTTTTCCTTTTACTGCTTCAGATATACATATGTCTATTTTGTTCTCCTTTTTTTTTTTATCTTATTAGATCTAATTATTAGTATGTAGTTCTTCTTTTGTTGCCCTGGCTTTCCTGGTAGCTTTGATAGTTCCTGACTTTACCTCCTGTTTGGTTTTTGCACGTGGTGAGATTGAGTTTTCTTGATTTAAGATCCTAAAAGACCCATAAACCCCCATGGGCTGCTAACTGCCTTCTATAGACAATTGAGAAAAGACTGTATATGCAGAGGAAAATATATTAATGTAGTCATATGAGAAAAAAAGGAACATTTATTTTGTTTTATTTTAAGAAAAATTAAGAGCTTGGATTGCCTCTTTTCTATTAAAAAAGTCCAGTAGCCCCTGTCAAAAAAATGAAATTTACTAAGTAAATGTTGTAGTTTACCATTTATCATAGCAGAGTAAAGCAGAAACCTGAAGTTTCTTGGATATTTCTCTTCATTTTACTCTAAAATCTTAATTTATAATAAAAGATGATGTCAGATGTCCTAAAATATTACTGGAAAATCCATGGATGAAATTACTGAATCATTAAAAGTAAAATTTAGTTTTAATCTTGTTGCCTTGAACATATTGTTATTGAATATTATTATAAAAATCATTGCAGTTCAGATGTTAACATCTAGTGATTTATTTATTTGTAAATGATAAGTGGAATTTGGAATCTGCAGTCATTTAAAAACAAACAAGTAAATTAGCCATCATTCAAAGTATTTTGACATAATTATGTGATACAGCATTAACATCTGGATAGACAAATAAAACCATCATGGTCGTGATGGCTCAACATTACTGGTGAAAGAACTACTGATTTCTTTACTAAGTTATAAAATGTGAAAGGAAGGACATGTTTTAATATTCTTGATAGAAATGTTACCCTGTGAGCTGAATCTAGTCTAGATTTTGAGAAAGTTTAGTACAGCTGTGTACTATAGGGAAAGTGGTATTTCTGAATGCTGGAAATCAAGGCTTTTGATATCCCATTTTACCAGACAAAGACAATGTTCTTTTGCAAGTGGAAAAAAAGAAAAAAAAGAAAAAAAAAGAAATCAGCATAACTTTTTTAATACATTAACTGAGGTAAAGTGCTTGGAAACTTCTACAGAATTTATACATGAATTATTTATGAGCACTAGACAATATAAAAGTAAATTTGGGTAAATTACTATTTCTAAAATAGTAAAACAGCATCTAAATGACATAACGGTAGTCCTAGTTAGTGCTTGAGAGTTTTCATGCAGCAAAATTGAATTTCCAGAATTAGATTCTGGAATCCTTCTGAAAATCCTTCACTCCAAATTAGTTGGTCTAAACTGAAACCTTGGTTTAAACCTAGATTCATGTAAATATATGAATATAAAGAGACCTAATTATAAGTAGAGGGTGAACAGAATTCTGCTGCAAGCATTTCCAATTCCTTGGCAAAACTCACATCAATTTCATATACACTGAGAGAGAAAAAAATCTTTTCTTAATTTTTCATAGTGAATATGAAATAAATAATTGCTTTATTTATTCAAATGGAAATAAATATTCTTCTACTATTTTTTTTTAATCCAACTTTGGAAAGAGAAAAATGGGAAAACATCTAAATTTCCATACAGAGATTGAATATATCTTCAACAGCATGACTGATTGGCCTCTGCAGTATTGGGAAATATATTCTTATGCCTAGACTTCCTTATCTGCTTCAGTGTAGAGATAACTTTTTTTTTTTTTTTTTTTGGAAGGAGTTACTAAAGATATAAATGTGGTAGGCATAGCTCATTCTTTAGGCAAATCTTCATTTTTACTGATAGTTCTAGAGCTTTTAGTAAAGATAAGATAAGCAACCTCAGCTTCAATAAATGGTGCCAGTGCTCAGTTTCAAGACTACCCTCTGAGCATTTCTTTTGCATCTGAATCCTTTGATTATAGTCCCAAAAACCTCAGGAAACCTTATGCCCATAAAGGTTTCTCTCCAAGATCGTTTATAAAATCAATAATCGCTATTCCTTCTTATATTAAATGTATGTCTAGATAATTAACATATACTTAATAAGTGCTTTTCATTTTTCAATATGTACTGATCTGTAAATACTAGTTAACTACTTTTCTCATGCAAATTTCCAGATATATCCCTATATATCTGTCCATAGGCAAGGAAAAAAAAAAAAGATCTTATTACTTCCTCAGTTTAAGAATGAAAGATAATTTGATACCTGGATTAGAGAAAATTCAGTCTTCTTGTTTTGTCCAATCCTCCAGGCACCGAAAATTAAGTTCTCACTGTAGGTGGGAACTGCTTTGTTCATAGACTCAGAGAAAATATTTCATATTCTTTATTTAAAAAAATGCAACAAGACATAAGGCAAAGGGTTTTTTTTTTTTCATATAAAAGCTCTTTTACTCTGCAATTCATGCACAGATGGAATTTAGTTAACTTGAGGGGGAAAAAATAGGAAATCAATCTCTTGGTCAAGACAAAAATGCCTGTACAGAAACTGGGGATTATGATAACCTTCTATCTGTCATCTCTGTTATCATCAGGGAGACAGAAACAAGTTTTTACTGTCTTCTGCATCTTCAGGTCCTAGATAGCAAGTCTGATAATATGTCTGAATATAAGTCTGAAAATATTTTGCTATGTCCCTTGAGTAATCTTACTCGCTGGAAACTCAGAGTTGATGCTGAACAGGAACTTGTATATGATGTAGCAACATAGCACAATGCTTTTCTCAGTACAGTATTGTGACAAACTATAATCTTTCATTTTCCTACTCTCTCCTTCCTGCTCATTTCATAATTCAACTGACATGATTACAGCAGTTCAGCGGCATGTCTGACAAAATCAGTACAAAGTAGTATTAAGTATTCTGCAGGCTAGATATTAAAGATTATTTGTATAACAAAAGTTCTGATCTAAATTATTGGAATAAAAGAATAACAGGTAGAATGACAGGCAATATACCTGAAAAAAATATGTGTCACTAATTTTCATATTATGACAGATCTGGAAAGTAGAAAGACTATTGGATAATTACTTAAAGCTCATATACAAATTCAACTGCAATTAACAGGAAGGCTTTAAGTAATGCCAAAGGTTTTCATCAGGACACAATATTCAAAGTAATTTAAAAACATCATAGAGGTTATATGAGAAGTAAAGATGTGTATCCTTTCTTATCAAAGATGAAATACCTATTAATAATTATAGGGAATTTGAAGTGAGTGTATTAATTCTCACTTAAAAAGCACACATTAATTTGAATTTTATAGTAGGAGCTGAGTAGAGACTCAGACTCATAGAAAGCTGGAAAATGGCAGGTTGCATGGAACTACGTCTTGATGGTGTGGTATTCTCTTCTACCTCTTTTGTTTCTGTATGAAGACTACTACTACTACTACTACTAATAATAATACTAATACTACTACTGCTAATAATAATCATCATCAATACAGTGAGTTTTTCATTCCAGAGTTCAAACACATTCCAGGAACTGGGTGTCAAGTTAGAAAGGCAGAGTGGCAGAAAACTCTCAGTAAAGCACCTGACTAATCTAAGCTGATAAATGAACAATTCATTGTCAAAGACAAATCCAGCTAAGCTCTTAGAAAGACTGACAACATCGTTGCTATAGGGAAACAAATGACCCAGTGTGGAAACTATCTAAAGACAAAGTGAAAAAAGATGGACAGCTGTGCCAGTCAAATAATTTCACAAACCATTTAGCAGACAGAAGTCATCCCACACCTTGCAACCTTTTAACTCACTAAGGTGGCATCAAGACCAAAGCACAGAAATTATACAGAAGCAGAGCAAACAAAAATATGCTTTGCATAAAATTGAATCAACTTTGAAAAAAAAAAATATCATAGCAAGACAGAAGTAGATGAATAGCGCCAAAGAGAACAACATTGGCTACTCGTCTGTGTTTAACAGATAAGCAAAATCCTTAGCATGGATGGTAGTAATGATAGTGTTCAATAAACAGCTGCCTAGGGGATACAGGAAACATTAAAAGTGATACTGTGAGAATCAGATTGCATTTTTAAGAACAAGATCTGAAAGAAACTTTTACCCTGCCTTTTCCTAGAGAATATATACTGAGCAGCAGGAGAATGAGAGATTATTTTTATCACTTATTTTTATTTTTCCTTTCACATAAAGAAAAATAAGAATATACCAATATCTTAAAGAGTTTCTACCAATATCTACCATTACTAAATACATACATCTCAATTTGTACCTATGAGCCTTTTTTTTTTTTTTTTTTTTTTTTTTTTGTGAATATAACAGTAGGGTAAAAATTCCACTGAGAATGAAAAATGACTCAATTTTAAACCCTAATGTTTTTCTTTAATAGCCTTATGCTTGTTTGAAATCTAGCAGTATAATTTATTTTTTTCTGGTAAAAATAAAGTCTTAATAATTTTAAGCCCTCAGCGTAAATAACTATGAAAATGTCCAATTTGAAAATGCTTCTATTATAATACATATAGCTAAAAATTCTTGTTGCTAAATGTAAAAAAAAATTGTCTGACAAGAAAGAAATGTGTGTTTTTTCTTCAATAGTGCATTCATTTTCTGCAACAAATTAATACATATATTCAGTCTTCCAGACATATGAATGTTCAGTTAGACACAAATCTGAAACTATGCAGATTGAGATAAATGCAACTGTACTTATCTTAGTAATTCAATTAACAAATGCATATGCAGTAGTGTCTAGTTGGCTGATAACATATACATTTGTAATGTCATATATAATTAAAGTATACTTTTTACAATAGAATGTGCATTTTTAATTCCAGCTGTAAGAAGTTAGAAATGCATGCATGGTTAGTCAGCATTATTTCTTTATTTGTCTTTAACTTTGCTCGAGTTTGTGAACTTACCATTCACAAAAAAGCAAGTTCAAAACATTTAAAAAGATGAAAAAAGAAAAGAAGTTGCTCCACTAAGGTGCTTCCACCTAAGACACCATAGCTTGAGCCTCATTACTGAGTGTCTGTTTGTAGACAGTGGACAGAAATAGGTGGCTCCAAAAAGTAATTCAGTCCTTCAAAATCTAAATCATTCCCTGGGTGCCTGTCAATAAATGGAGCCTAGGATGACTCAGTAGGATGAATCTTGACCCAGTATTGCATGTTAAACTTCATTTAGCAGTACTGTACAGTGTCATGGTACAGAGGTCAACTTGTTAAGATTTTGCAAACTGGTGTATACAGAGAACATATAGCAGGGTTTTATGTTGTAACTCTGTAAACCTTAATAACTGTAACTTGTATTTAACGTGAAAGTAGAGTATGTACTGCTTGTATTGTACACTGAAACCTTATCATACAACTCTTTTATTGTGAATTACTGAGGAAATTACTTTCTTACGAGTAGCAAAACAGGGCTTCACAGATCTTACTATAAAAGTATCTTTTCATCATTCCACTTTTCTTCTGGAAGCAGATGCTGCCACTCCCAATCCACGTGCATCTACCAGTTGGTCTAACTATAATTTTATTTAATTGTTAGATCGTTTTATTGAGATAACTTTATTTGAATTGTTAGATCTACTTAAGTGAGCTATATCTCATGGACAATTTTGTGATAATCTTGAGATCCATTCATTGTATATATCTATACATTTGCTAGCAATGTTTCAAGATTCTGATCTAAACACTCTTCATCCTTTCACCACAACAGTTCAGTCAGTAATAATTGAAAGCTTCTGCTTAACATTTGGGTATAAAATTGTTTCTCCCTTTTCTGGTTCCTGTCTCCTCCTTCTCATCCATATGTTTGAACATACATTCTTTACACATGAAGTTTATGATTGTTGCAGGGAAAAACTGCTCAACTCGAGGTTTAAATTGTCAGGTTCAAAGTGGTTTATTGATTTATTAATGACAATTAATGAATTAATTAATCAGCAATCAATGATCCATATTTTTAGGATCAATATCAATAATGCAAAATGTAAACTGTCATGCTAAATAGTTCTAAAATTTTAATAAGAACCTATAGATTTCTAAATATTCTTTTGTAACTAATCCCAAGAAAGCTAAATTGTTCATACTCACACAGTTATACACATGGAGCTCTCTCAGAGGCTGGGGAGCTACAAGCACACTCACACTCTACTGTGCCTCTCCAACCTCCCTTCAGTTAGCCCTCCACAGGTTCACATCCAAGGTGTGGGTCCCTGCATGTGGTGCATCCCACATAGGATGCTCCGTCAGGCCTGGGTGGAGGTTGCAGCACCAGCAAGATGACTGTCAATTCAGGTTTTAGCTGTTCATCTGTTATTATCTTCTTTTCCCTTCCCCAAGTTGTAAAAATATCCCAGGTCCTCTTACACTTCTTTTTAAGCTGACTCACATATTCAAAAGTCTCTCAGCAATTTCCCTAGTTATCATTTAATGTGGAAGTCATCACCTTCTCCCATTCCAGCATTATCAGTATTTGGGCAAACAGTTTCTGGGACAGTTTTGGCTAATTCATTCCCACACTGCGTACTCACATCTTTGCCTTCTTGGCTGTAGTGAGGAGGAGAATAGGCCAGCAAAGAAGCTGAGCTGCAGGATGTGTGCAAGTGTGTTGGAGGCCTCTACTTTTCCTGCTCAAATTGAGTGTTGGGGAAAATCCTAGCGCTGTTGTCAAGAAAAAAAAAGAAGTAGAGCGCATAACATTTCCAGTGCTAGAGGGTATGATATACTCACACAGGAAAAGCTTGCAAGCCTATTCAGTAAATATTTTGAGTTAAGGTCAGTCTTAAATATCCGTGCATTTATTCGCTGGTCTGAGTACAAAATAGCCTACTACTGGAGTTGAGGCTGCTAACGTAAGACAGTGAATTCATTACAGTGTATATTTGCCTTGCAATAGCCAACCATTTGGTTATCTTTCTTCTAATTTCCATGCTCTTTATGCAATTCCGCTAGAGTGATTACCAATATTTGAATAAATAGCAGATTTACTGCATACTGTGAAATAAATCATTCCTTTAAGTCATTGTTCTAATCAAATGTATTTTCTCTAGAATACAAGCAATTGGTATTTATTGGCATTTCCCTATGAGATATGAGAAAGCATTTAATTTTTTACTTCTTTGTCTACATTTTATTTTTCTGTCAAATACTGAAGCATGACAGACAGTTTAAAAGTAATTGAATGTAGCTCAAGAACTAAACAATAAATAACAAATCAGTGTTTCCTTGTGAATAAAAAGAAGAAATCCAGAACTTGATTTGCTACAAGCTTTATTTGTTAACTTTGCTTAGCTTGTCTGAATTTGGAGATTTGGACCCAACAAAAATATATATATATATATTTGTTGTATTTCAAAAATTATTTTAGTTCGGTAAAAAAAAAAAAAAAAAAGGCATGTAATGGGTCAGCTCTGCTGTCATTAGTAGGTCAAAACAGAATACTTGTACACTTACACATCTTTCAGTTTGTAGAAATCTTTGTTTTTAGTTTTAAAAAAGACACTTTTCAGTGGCTATAGATGTATGACACCTTTAAAACGCTTCCAGTGACTTCAGAACAACTGTGTGTGACTGATGTCAATATTTTCGTATCTGAAATTGCCTTTTAAAAACTAATAAAACATTAATTAAGGTTCAACTAGTATAATTCTAGCATATTATGAACCATAAATTGAAAATTATAATGCATTAATGTTGGCAAAAGCACTGAGGAGGAAATAATAACGTCCAGAGTTTTCTATATTAGTATAGTTATATAAATGCTGATTCGACAGTATTAAACAGATGGAAATGTTTGTAATCCTTATTTAGTTATATCAGCCTTTTGCCTTTAAAAGCTTTTAAGTCTACTTGGATTTGCAGAAAGTGTCTTCACTTCACCTCACTGTAACCTAAATTCTGTTTTATATGCACTGGAGTAAAATAATGGTAATTCCATGGAAATCATTGTCACATAGCCTATATAAAACAAGATTAGATTTAGATTCAGGATCAGTTAGATTCTACCAGAAGATGAGATCATGATGGGAAAAGTGGATAACAGCTTGCATCCTACACATTTTGCTTGATTTCTGACAGATTTTTGGTAGAATTTTTTACATTATCCACAAAGCAGTAAAGAACATTTTGAGAGCTGTTTCATTTGAATTTATTTCAAAATGTAGAAATTATTCATGAATTTTCTTTAAAGATTTATTTGGGGAAAAACAAACTTGAATTTTACTAGATGGAATGAGCTAATTCTCACTTTAGAATAAATTCAAAAAGACAACAGTTATCCTCTTATGAGAAGCTTTGAGGAACTTCCTGGTAAATTTAACCTCTCCTATTTAAATTTTACCTGAAGCTTTACAAAGATATTGTCATTCTTTTATTTAATGTTTCCTTTTATTCCCCAGAGTTCTACTTTTAGACAGATACATCACTGAAAATTTGCATCTTACTCCCCTGAACCTCAAAACTCACTCAGGATCTGAGTACTTTTCAATCGAGAAGATAAATGTGGAACATCAGTAACAAGACTGGTGTCCTAGTAAAATGTAATTGTATCCTTTAGGACCTTATCACAAGAATTAAAAATATCTTTTTTTATACAAGCTATTTGAATGCCTCTGTCTACATGAGCCATGTCTTCTTTACCATGATTGTATTAGTATAATAGCTTTAAATGAGGTTTGCGTTTGAACAGAAGCTGCTAGAGATGTGGCTGTTTCCTTCTATTGTGGCACATAGAAAGAGGTGCCTTCAAAGCCTGGAGGTCACTTCACACTGGGAACAGGCTATGTATGCTGTGAATTGATGCTATGTAAAGTCTGGATAAAAGAAATTTATTTGGCTTACACCAATTCTTGTTTTAGTTCAGAGAACAAAACATATCCCCCTGAGTTCATGAGGGAGGGTAGTTCCCTGGAACTCCCTGTTCCTAGGATATTCTCCAATTTCTTTCATCATTTGAGCTGCTGCTTAGAAGAGTTTCAAAGAAAGAGCTCACCAGGTATCAACTGGTGAAGAAGGAAAGAGTATTTTAGTGTCCTGCATTAGTTCTAGTTGATAAGTTTTGATTTTCTGTAATACAATCCACACTGGCCGCATTCACAACCCCAGAAACAAGAGACTGTCTGCCCAGGAATTCATGACTCTTCTTGATTATTTTTGATGAGAAGAAAAACTGATACGTTGCAGTTTGTCTCTACATTTGAGGAAAGGTAGGGATGCAATATGCATCTCTTCTAGGACTCTATTTTTAACAAAACTAATTAAAAAATAATTATTCCTGTATTTAAGAAATTCTAATGCTTAGTGCCTTATGGGATCAGTCTTAAAACTTATTAGAAGCATAAAAATGAGACAGGTCCATTTAATAGAGATTTAAAATGGCTTAGTATTGGTAGAATAAAAGTGCTTGGATAGGTTAAGATTTTAATTAAGGTAATAATTGTGTTTATTTTTAAAATTAACTTTTATAAATTGATTTGCTTCTTTACAAAGATCAAAAAAATCAATATGTTGCATTTAGATTCCCAAAGCAGAATCAGTATAGTTACATAATAAAACTTTATTTTCACTCCAATGGTATTTTCAATGCTACTAGTGCCAACAGAATACGTTCGTAGTGCCTGAGGTGTGGTTTGTGCATAACTGCTACAGTCCTGGTGGTGTGAATATCAGCAGAGATGTCTCTTTATATGCTTATCATGTAACTTTTATTGGTGCAATTTGGGAAGAGTGATTTATGTTTGTGGAAACCTCTTCTTTTCTTCCCTCTTTCTCATGTTTTGGTTTTATTATTTCTTTATTTATCAAGTCAAAATATTTTTTTAAAAAAAAGTTTTATTTTGGTGTTGTAACATCTTCACATTCCAAAGCAACAATAAGGAACAGAAGATACCTCAGGGAGCATAAGATAGATCTCTCTGGAGGGTGACACAGAGCAGCCTTTTATTTTCAATGGCTATATGGAAGAAGAAATCTAAGGTTCCTCTCTGGGTTGGACTTATTTGTGTTTGTTTTAGGCCATTTGAAGCATCGGGCTTGGACCTTAGATTGTTAAGTAACTGCATTTTTTCTTAAGGATTAGAGCTGAAATTTGCTGTCTGTTACTTTTAAAAATCCAATGGACACCAAACACTAAACTTGAACAGATTACTTGATAAATACTACTGTGCAGAAATGTTTTTAATTCATTACTGGTCACTAGGTACTGACATTAGGTATTGGTTTTGTAGCATTTAATTGTTAGGTTGTAATACAATCTAACCATTTGATGACTACAGCGACAATGTTCTGCTGCATATACTTTAATTATTGATAAATAGATGCCTACACAGGATCCCCTACAGCTATCAACGATATTTGCTTTGTTTAAGCTACCAACTGGAGAGCTTCAAAGTACCAGAATCCCAACAGTAGGCATGAATGTACTGCAGTGAATTTCAAAAGCAGATTCACAACAGGAGACTATTGATAAACCTTATTTCTTCCCACTCTCAACAGTCCTAGAGGTGACCGCTTGACAAGGACACCCACTTCTACTATTCATGTGTATGTTGGGTGCTTGGAGGAGAATCACCCTGAATCTTTGTCAAAGGTCTTATTTGCAAATTTAATATTATAAAACTGCAAAAATAACCTAACCTGGGACTACATGGAATTGTGACCCATATACAGGCAGGCAGCTATAATCACTCTGCTGTTCTGTGATGATTAGATATTGTCATATTGCCATTTTTGAATGTTGCATTTTCTATCATGTGTTTAAGCTTCTGAAGACATTTTGAAGACTGTTTCCTTTCATTTCCATACTGATTCTCTCCTTTGTATCGTTCCTGACGTTTAAAATCAATGGCCAAGGGCTGGGTGCAGAGAGATGGAGTTTTCTGTTTGAGCATAAGGAAAAACTTCTTGACTGTGAGGGTGATAGGGCGCCAGAACAGGCTGCCCAGAGAGGCACTGGAGTCTCCTTATCTGTGATATGTATCTCACAGAAACAGCCTAGTGTCAGCCTTGCAATTGAGACAAAACAGATATTTAACCAGCAAGTGCAAAATATCAGATATTTTATATTAGATATACACATTCACATATACATATTTACATTTATATATGCATACATACACATATGTGTGTATATGTATACATATTATGTATACATATTATTATCTGTAGCGTGCCATTTCCCCAGGAAACGCCATGCACATTAAACATTCAGTGCATTTTGTGCATTTGGATTTCATTTTCTTGTTGGAGCAAAAATACTTAGACTGAAAGTAGAATAATCATTCATAGAGGCTATCTCTTAAAAGTATAGTACTTTAGGAGGCATTTGATTTTGCCCCACTTTTATTTGTCTTTCAAGATTATGCTTTCAGACTTGGTATAGGTTTTTCAAAGGACCATGTTTTCTATAAGAAGGAATATACATAGCTAAAATATACTTGAGAAAGTATATTGAGTATACTTTGAAAGTATACTTGAGAGGAAAATCTGACCCTTGGTTCAGAGCGACACATCAGGAGAAGGATAATGGATCATGCTCTCTGAGGAATGTTCTTCCTTAAGATTAAAGAAGGTGAAATATTATGGAGCACAAAGAACTTGATAATGCTTCATGTCTATTTAGAGCTAATTAATAACTTGTAGACCCTGTAAGACTTTCATAAGTAGATTTTAATATCATGGCATTTTCTTGAAATGTCCATCTGACAGTTATGTTGAGGACAACAAAGTTATCTGCTATTGTGGTTTTCTAGACAACTGTAAATAATTTCTAATAAGATATAACATAAACTTCTAACTTATTTTCATAAAATTAGAAGTATTTTTATTACTTTCAGAAATGAAATAGACACTATATTAAGTAGAAATAATGGAGGGGATTTGTTTATCGCTTCTCTTGATTTATGTTAACATGAGTGTGTCTGTAGCTTGAATTAGACTGTCTAATACTGTTTGGTGGCCAGGATTAGAATTTCTCAAAGGCTTTGCATCCTGCCATGATTTTCACTTCTGTTTCGCTGTTTCCCCCCCGGTAATTTGAGCCTGGATGTTAACACTAATTGCAGAACCCTGAATGGTTCATTTTAATCTTTAATAAGTTTACATCTTTTCAAATTGATTCTTGGAAGGTGAAATCTCTGTTATCATTTCAGTTTAATGTCTTAGCCTTTCAGAGCAGGAATATGAAATGAAGCTTTTTTTCCATTCTTTCGGAAGATGATTCAGCAACTAGTAACATCAGAAGGCATCATGTCCTTTTCTTGACTTTAAGCACAATTAATGCTCGTAATTATAAATCCCCTTTATCAATGTCTATCAGTGCTGACACTGACTGATCTTGGCAAACACCAAGAGCAGACAAAGTCCAATGTAGTTTTGTAAATGTCAATGTATGGCATCACCACAGGGAGCTGGCATCTTCCTGCACTGACAGAACGGAGGCTGTAATTATAAATGAATGACAAGGTGCTTTTCATCTTTGATGAGGAAAGATTTTTGTGTCAAAATATCTCACCGCAGGAACAATTTTTCTCTAAGCGTTTCTTGTCCTGAACACATTTTGCATAATAATGGGGGGAGGAGGGGAAAGTGGGGGGAAGGAGTAAATTATTGCACAGAGTTGCTAAGTGACAGAATAGCAGATGTTGACAGAATAGCATTTGCAGATAACAAATGTTTGAATACTATCATATTGTGTTATTGACAGATACCATTTGGAATAAGCCTTAATATATTCACTATTGGAAAAAAAGTATAAAGTATATCAAGCGTATTAAAATTTTTGAGGATTTATGCATGGAATATTTTAAAATTACTTGACAAAATTAAATCATATTGTTTAGAAATGAGTTTAAAGGATTTAATTATGAGTCATAAGCAATTTAAGGTGATAAATGACCTGTATTATGTTTTCTTTATCCTTTAAATATCTGTAGACTTACCTGATCAGTCAATAGAAGTGGTATCAAATGTCATCCAGATCTGAGATGGTTAATAGCTTGCCAAGTAAATGGATTTATGTCTGTTTGTATTATTTTAAATTCAGTATGGGCTTTGAAGCACTATAACAACCCTGCAGAAAGGCATTTGAATGTTTTCAAAGAAGTATATAGCTTCCATTTTCTACCAAGAAGTAATATAAAGAAGAAAAATGGCAAAATCTGAAATTATAGCACATAAGAAGTGAACTTGACTTTGATGTGATGATGAATGCCCTAAATTTCTATTAACTCCTGTGGATTTACAAGGCTAATTGCTCAGTATGTCAAAGCTTAGGGAAGAGTTTCACTCTTGGTAGCAAATATATTTGCTGAAAATTAGATTTCATGTGGGTTGCAACTTGAGCTTTCCAATTTGTAGTTTATTTCTCCTGCTATTTACTAAAAAAATGTGGATTATGATGAATGCACTGCCAGTAGACCCCCTCATTTCTACTCCGATACATAATAAATCCCCCCCAACTGAAAATAAACCCTGCCCAAGGTACAATGTCTGTGCAAATAAAATAAACTTCCCTTTTTTTGAGAATCTTTCAAATTTAATTCTCAGATTGAGTGTCCAAAGAGTCAAGAGAGAACAGGTAGGCTCAGGGGTGCTTGCAAATATTCAATATTGGTCAATATTGCAAATATTGACCAAAAAGATGATGACTGTGGATGTATACATATAAACATATCATTTACTAGGTCAGCTGAAGGAAGAATAAATGTTTGGTTCTGCCCTTCCATGGCAACATTTCCTGAGTATGATACCAGTAGCGTTTTTGGTAGTATCATGAATGACAGTCTGAAGCTAGAGCCTCCTCATCTTTCTACAGACTTGCATTTTTGGCTGGATGCTCAGCCCCATTCTCATTTTCTTTGGAAAAGTGCAATCACAAAGTCTGTGGAGTGTAATGGCATTACATCAGCATGTAGATGATATAAATGGAGTTGAGATTAGGTTATCTTCTATTTAGATCTTTGTGGAGGAACCACCTCTTAATTCTCATTAATTTAATAATTCTCTTTCACTGATGGAATTTGAATATACAGTCATTAACACATTTCTATAAGTCATAAATATCTACATTAAGCTACATTAATTCAAGATTTAAAAAGCGAATGTGTTTTCAGTTTTATTACTTTGATTTCAAAACTAGCATACCTGGTTATGATGTATAGTGTTAAAACTTGAATCATCATCAAAAAAAAAATAAAAATGATGCATATTGTATTAAGCACTCAATGGAAATAGACAACTAAGCAAATTCATTGCCATTGTTTGAAAAAAAAAATGGAATTTGTAATGTCTGCTCTGGAAGACACAGGAAACTTGATCACCAGTTATCCCTTTCTGTTCACCTTAACAGGGGATAAAACTGACCGAACTACAGAGAAACGTGTACAAAAAAGAAGGCGGGCGGGGAGGGAAAAAGATCACACGTAAAGGAACGGGAGACTTTCATAGGACTCTCCATTACTAGATGGAGAGAGAAAGGAAAGATTCTGACTCAAACACTCATGTTCCTCCTCATGTTTGCCAAAAACTTTGTGAAGCTCAGTCACTACCCCATCCCCCATTCCTGTACTGGAATATTTTTAGATGTTTTTAATAGCACTCATGTTCTGCTAGATTGCTTGTTTTAGGCTCCGGAAGAAGTATTTATTTATTTATTTATTTATTTATTTTGTCATGCCAAAACTGACACAGGCTCTGAAGACTTTTTTTTGCATTTTTGTTCAGCTTTTTCAGAGCATTAAGTAGGCACAATTATTCTGAGAAGGTGTCGGACAGGAGTTTACAGGCATTTTTAGCTTATCTGAAGCTAGCACTGACCTTTCTATGTATAGTCCAAGATGAGCACACACATTATGTGTTATACAACAAAGCCCTGTAATCCTTGCATTAGGCACACTGGGAAATGTGGCACACTTTTTAAAATCAGTCTGATGTCTGCTTTACTGCCTATGCTAGGCAAATTTAGAGATGATTTCTCCGTATGTATATTTGCATAGACTTCAATCACTCCTTGGCAAAAAAAAAAAAAGAAATGAAAAATAGGCCATTTCAGTTTTACTTCTCCAGAATTCTTGCTTGTTTTGTTGTAAAGTGAGATGGTTTATTTTGTATTTAGAATGCATATAATTGAAAGCAATGTTCATTTTCTCAGAAATTAAACACAGACTTTTGAATTTCATATTAGCGTCAATGAAAGATTAAAAATAGCAGTTTTGTGTTTTAATGGTCTTATTCTGCACCTGAGCTCCTGTTTGATTTTGACAGTGCAGTTTGTAATGTAGATTTAGACTTCAGTTAGATTTTATTTTTCTGTTGTCTGAATTAGAATTAGAGGGTTTAGTCTCAAAGACGAACAAAAAATACCTATTGTAGACAGTGCCAGACCATTCCAAAGAACACTCAGTCCAGAATGCTGACTCTAGTTAGACTATAAGGATCATATTGTCCCCTAGTTACTGAACAGTCAACATTATATTTATAGAGAAAATTATCACTGTGGTGGACATACGCTCAGTTTTTAAAGAGACAATATATCAGCTAGACAGAAGAGGACTTAAGAAATTGCTTTCATCTGTGCCCAGGATGGTTGATGGTGGTTATTTTTGTGCAATGCTGAAACAAAGTTATTTAGTATTTCTTTTTTATTTTCATCTCTTGTGGAGTTCTATGCATAATCTCTTCCATACCATCTTTAGCAAATAAGGATTTATTTTTTTTAAAAGGCTTTATTCTAGAGTCCTCATCAGATTATTTTCATTCTTCAAGGCAGTCAATGAGTTTATCTTTACAGTATTTTTCTGAGGCCATGTTATTTTATCCCCACTTCACTATGGAATAGAGCCAGAAATGATTGGCAACATTTCCAGAAGTGCTGACCAGTTTTTATGACTTACCCAAGAAGGAAATCGTCTGTCTTTTTTTTTTTTTTTTTTTTTTCCCCGTATTTTTCTTAGCCCTTTCATAGAACTTAAATTCAGAGCAGAGTTCCTACTGATTTCAGTTTCAACTGCCAACACTTAGGACCCCTGCAAATTCCTCCTGAGCTGTCTGAAAAATATAAACCTATCTATTTCCTGTACACACTACCAAAATGAGGTAGGGATCCTCTGGGAAATAATACGTGGTCATGTAACTAAAAGTTGGATCAGAATGTCTGTATATGCTAGACCGATTTCAGGTTCGTCTGGCACACTCTGCCTTTTAAGATTTCTCTTTAGAGAACCATACTTGTGATGCGTCCTTGTTGGCTCAGCAGAGTATTTTTAGAGGGTTCTTTTATGCAGGGGGATTTTTTCGGGTTTTTTTTTTTTTTTGACAGTAATGTTCTGTTATATAGAAAAAAATGTTAATGTCACATCAGGCTGAGATATTTAGAAGTACTTGAGTAAGGGATGTTTGCAACTTGAAAGACATTAAAAAAATAGGGTTTTGTTTTGCTTTGTTTTGTTTCGCTAGTCTATAGAGAAGCTTTGTAGTTCACTGGGGAGTTTCAGCAGATTTTGACATGCTGTCTTCTGTTTCTGCTGCTTTGCTTGAACCTTTGCTCAATCATAGTTGTTCCTCATTTTTTATTCCCTCTTTCTATATTTCAGAAAGTTCCTTCTTTATTCCATGCTCTTTGACTACAGAGAAGTGCAATGGTCTTCCTCATCTATTTCATGCCAAGTTGCATTGTGATCCGTAGCCATGGAAGAAGTGTTTGGGGAGAAAAATCTTGCTTTGTCAATACTGAAAAGACACAATATATCTATGCTTTGTTAAGTAAGATATGTTGAGACCTCAGAGTGCTGAGCTACTGAGTCCTAGCAGATCTGATCATGTGTGAACTAATGTTGCAGGGATTTATAAGGGACCGAGTTTATAGAGATTTTCAGAAGAAGAGGCACAGAGCATTGTTGCATCTGAACAACACATTTCTCGAAATAAAATTCAAAATTCCTACATGGATAATGTGGATGAGCTATGATTTCTAATTTTCACATTCAGAACAGTTTAAGTTTTAGCATAAGTGAAACAATTTTCTCTTAATTTCAGCAATGGTACTTCAGAAATTGCTGAGGATAAACTGTAGAAAAACAAAAGAACATAACAGCTGGTAGGGAGTCAAACATCCTGCAAAATTGTAGACTGACTGGTCAAAAAGTATGAACTGCAGCAACAAAGGAGCATTTAATCAGAGTAATCAGCAACTTTAATTGCAAATAGCATATCAGCCACCTATAATTATTATTTCAGTTATGATGAAAGGAAACAAATTATTCTGAATATAATATTACTTGTTATTAAAATAAGGAGTGTTTTTCTTCCTTTTTTTTTTTTTTTTTTTTTTTTTACCCATGGAAAGTAAGGTTTAAGGAAGCATTTGTTCTTTGCTTTTTGGTTTTCCAATGACTTAATCAATAGAGATGTCAAATTTAATTTGCATCATAGTTAATGGGCCACCTGGGGTTAGCAAAACCTGGTCAATAAAAGAAGGTGAGTTTGTGAAGATGAAGTATATTCCAGGATAGCAAATAAACAGAAAAGCAGAAATACTTCAGCAACATGATGTGAAACTCTTATGCTATTTTTTTTTCTTTTGATTGATTCAGAAGAGTAAAAGCTAGAGAGAGGCAGGTAATTATACATACTTCATTAGGATTGGGCTAAAATTGCTGCAAAATTGATGGCCATCTCAGTTATAAAGGTTAGCTCTGGCAGACATTTTTAGTGCACTTTGGAAAACTTCTTATTGGGGATTTACTTCCTGGGACTCAGGTCAAATGAGTTTGTATTGATTAACTTGGACTACTGTGTCTGTTGTAAGACAGCAGAAGTCAGGTGGTTTATACAAACTGAGGTGACATTTAGGTTAAACTTCATTTGAGTTGGAATGATCTAGAAAACTTTTGTCTAAAGACAAATCAAAAGGTGAAACACTGTCCAGCTATCATACTAGCATTTAACATTTGGTAATATTTAATTCTTAAGGAAGAAAAATTTGCACATTTTAAGGATATTTTTTTTCCTGAAAATCACACAATAAATATTAAAGTGTTTACAATTCATATCTTCAGTGTGCATGTCAGAATTTTCAAGTATCATATTCATGCAAGGGAGTAAGATTTTTCTATTTACTAAAGTATATCAGAACTGTTGGTTATAAGCTGAATTTAAAACCACTTCTTCTTCTTCAAAAAAAAAAGAGAAATCCTCCCAAGATATCTAAGAGAAGATATATTTTACATAAATCCATGAATCCATGTTGATTTGTATTAATTGTCTGGCTTTAATTAGTTAGTGTCCTAGCAGGTCTCTTTTTATATATAATTTATGCCAATCAACAGGTCTTATCCTTTATTAATTGAGTTCCATCTGTTATTTTTCAACAGAGTGATGTCAGATTGATAGATTGCTAATTACCTGTTCAATCTAGTTGCATTTTTTCTTCTCCTGTTTTTTCTTTTTTTTTTCTTTTTTTTATTGTCACTGTATTAACTGTGTCCTCCTGCTCTGAAATTTCTAGTGCTTCTAGACTTGAAATGTCATATCAGCAAATCAGATTGTTCCTTAGCTAACTCTTTATAACTCTTGGATGTAAACTATCCAGTGCAGCTGATTTGAAATTGTGCATCATAATTAAATTTGCCTCCATCTCTTTACTTTATAAATGCTATGACAAATATTTCCTTGTCATCTAAAACATGGGAATTAGGTTCCCAATTATGAAATAATAATCCATTTATAAGATACTGAAGAGAGTAGAAGTCAGCACGGTGTCGTTGTACATGAGTTTTTAACAGGCAAAATCTGCAAAAACCAAATTTATAATCTGCAAAGTAATGTCAATCTTCTTACTTTGCCTACTACTATGTAAATATAGATTTCTAATTATGTAAAGATAAACAAGGTATTATTAGGGTCTTTTTCAAAAAAAAATGTAATTTATTGATGTGATCCTCCTGTGAAAATAAAATCTGAAAAGTAAAAATTTTACATGAAACTTTTTGGATGGATGTATCCTTATCCTTGCTCAGTCACACTTTGTAGATTATTTTTCCATGAAAAACCTGTGTAAAACTTATGCAGGCTCTGCTGCCATGAGTGATAAATTTTTATTTCTTGATCTGCTCTCGAAAAAGACTGACAAATTGGTTGTGCTATTCTGGCAGTTCAGGAGGAGATGTGCCTTTCCTTCTACATCTTTCCCAAAAAGATATATCTAGAGCAACATTTTCTGGCACATCATTTCCAGATTTGGGAGAAGGCATTGAGTGGGTTTCCAGATTGCAAACAGTTTGTATGAAAACATTCCTGAACTACAGTGCTCACAGTTCAGTCCTGTAGACTAAAAATACACTGGACATTTTTGAAATATTGCTAAAGAGTTTTTTTGTTGTTGTTTTTTTTTTGTTTTTTTTTTTTAGTACTGAAGGAATTGCACACCCAAATATGTCAAATTTCATTTGGGTTAGGCAGAACTGTGTGTCATGGCTAATATGTTTAATAGATAACCTTTCATCCTATTATTGTCATATTCAGTCTATCCCTGCTGGATAGGAACGGGTAACAGTGACTTTTCTAAAGAGCATGTAACAATGGTAATGCCAAAGTGACAGCCAGTGCACCAATGTTAATGAAATAATTATAGGGAATTATAATTTCACAAGATAGCTAATCATTGAATGGCAGGATGTTTTAAGAAGGGGGGAAAAATCTACTCAGTGCTTCCAAGAGCATTGTTTGAAATTTTCAGTCCAATTACATTTATGAAACTGTAATTTCTTTTAATTTTTTTTGTAATTCACTATAACTGCTCAAGTATTTAAAACCACTTTTTCAAGTATTTAAAACCACCAGTGTTTAAAACCACTGATTTTAGTATAAAAAATTCTGCCTGACTCAGAATTTTTTGAAGGATTTCTTTTCAAGAGTGGTATGCCTCCAGGAGTCGTAAGTGTGATTCTGGAGACCCCAAGGGACTGCAGACTTGTCTCATCTCCTAGTTGCTGGCCCTGGTTCTTCGTAGTATCTGCTAATTTCTTACACACAAAAGATAAATATTTCAATTAATTCCTCAAAAAATAGTGTTAAAAACAATGAGAACTTGGCTTTATTCTACAAAATTTAAGAATTAGCAGGATACTGCTAGAAAACAGGATTGCTCATCATTCTCTCAGTTGCTGTGGCTGAGAAAAAATGATAGATCTGCTCTACTGAAAGAGAATAGTCCTTCTTTCCCTCAAAAAGTTGAAGGGTTTCTCTTTCCTTTTTTTTTTTTTTTTTTTTTTTTCTCTCTGGGGATAGTAAAACCTCTATTTCAGGAGAGCTACCACATTTGTGAGGTAATAAAGAAAAGATTTAATAAAACTCTCTGTCTATTTCTTCTAATTCACCTAGAAATATTAATACATTGTAAAAAAATCCTACCAAAGTAAAGGACCTAAGACCTAAACAGAGTAAGGACTAGCTTGGAGATTTCATAGGTACCGCCAAACACAAAGTCCTATCTTGAACACTCATTCAGACCTTCCTACAAAGCATGGTTAAAATACAGGCCTATGCACCAAGCCCTGTTTTACAGCTAATAATAGGATTGCATTTGCAGCTTGTATCCCTACCATTGACCAAAAATGAGGTAGAGAAGTCTCATGTTGAAACTGGAACTCTTCATTGCACAGTGTGATACCTGGCAGGCCTGTACCAGATGGGAGAGTTTGTTCTGGATGAATTTGAAGCTGGGATGGAAGGGAACATATATGATTCTCTGGCTTTGTTCTGATTAATAATACATTCTGGAAGACTTTTAGTCCAGCTCTTAGTACTTTTAGTCCAGCTCTTAGCATTCTGAGGAGAGTTAAAGAAAGAGAGAGAATAAGGGCCTATTTGTCTCATTATCATGTCTTTTTCTTAGTGGTTGAGTGTCCAGAGGATGAGTTTTATTGATTGCAAAGTACAGAGGAAGGTGCTAGTAAAAATATACAGCACTAAGAATGCTGTTTGAAATCTTTCCCTTGTTGAGGCCATCTTGACCGGAGTGTTTGAAAGCGATCTAAGAAACAAATATCAGATGGAATCTCTCCTTGGATGTAGGTGATGTTCGGATTGCCAGACATCCAAGGATTCCTGAAGGGTGGAGTACTTAGGGACAAATTTAAAATGGGGTTTAGATACCTATTTATGCAGAGATGGAAGGCTGTGAGGAACCTTAGAGTCATGGTGGCATTACCTTTTATTTAAGTAGAATAAGAGGGAGCAAGCAATATTCCATAATACTTATATATATTGTGTAAATATATATATGTATATATTTTTTTTTTTTCTTGCAGAATATGAGGTTGCTATTTTTATTTTGACCTAGGCTTAATGACAGGAGTTGAAAGTGGTTCTCCAGTATCTGGGCAATAGGAGGAAGCTAAATAAGATTAGAGTCTATTCAGCTTTGAACTCGTGGTTAGCCTGGTATGAGGAAAATGCTGAAATAGCATTACTAAATGTTATTAATTTAATATGCTTTTATTAACAATATTCTTTTTAAATTAAATATTGCCTGTCACACTTGCTTTTGTTCTGGTAGGCTCAGTAAAATGGTCTATGCTGCATAGTCCCTTAAGCATTCCACCCTTAAGAATATGGACAGCATTTGATTTTATGCCGGAAAGACTTAAATCACAGAAATGTGAGGCAACATGAGATCACAGAAAATTGCAGTATCAGACTACAAGTTTAGTTCAGAAGGTCTATAGAATAGTTGTTGACAAATATTCATAAATAATAGTGTATTAGATATTTTGTAAAACTTTATAAAGAATGGAAGAGATCAAGGTGATGTCCCACGTGCTGGCAGAAAATTTATTAGCTAAAATTCCTGGATATTTCTTGATCATAAGTCCTATCCTGCATCTCAGAAGAAGCAATGTAAATGGTCTTAATCTGTCTGATGCATGGAAGTGTATGATAGCTCATAGGTTAACCTCTATGACACTCACAAAAGCATTTCATATTTGCTTTTTACCTAAGTGGAAGCATTAACATCAGTAGGAATTTACCATCAATTACCATTGATGAGAATGTTAAAGAAAATAAGTAAGGAAAAGGGATGTCTCAAGATCTCACAAGACTTAAGTTCTAGTTATTGCTATTTCTCCTTGTGGGTCTTTCTTAATTTGATGGTTATGAATATATAACTTGCCTGTTGCCTGCTGTGATAATAGCAATGAACGAAAAATGAAAGGAAAGGCTGTGCACATTCATGACTACTTTGTTTAAATTCTAGCTTTTATTTCCTGTATAGGAAATAACATAACTCTTGCTGCAGAGCACTTGTAAACATCTACAGAAAAATATCTATGACAGTCATACAAGAATACAATTTAAACTCCTGCTTGTGAAAAAGATGGACTGTCAACTTTTTAAAAATCAATTTTGGATTTAAATAACAATATTCTTTCAGCTAAAAGAGATTCTCATTAAAAAAACATGTTTGCTTGAATATTTTGCCAAATATTTTATCATTTGGATTAGTACTATTGCAAATATAGATTAAATAATATAAATCCCCAATATATACAGTAATTGTTAGGTGCTCTTAAATAGTCAAGTACTACCGGATAAACATCACCTAAGAACCCAGCAAACTTGATAGACTGACTCTGGAATTTCCTTAAATTTTATTACTTGTTGTCTGGTGGTATTCAAGAAAATCTGTTGAATTACATGTTACCTATTCAGTACCAGCTTCTAGTTAGTTTTAAATGTTCAGGGAAACTGAAGTACTTCAGAAGACATTTAATAATCATTACTAATCACAACCATCTATCATTTAATTAAACATATTTTCCCTGGAAACATCTGATAGATCATCAGAAATAGGTGGTAGCTAAAAAAGTTTGTCAGTTTTGGTTTTGGAGCAGAAAAAAAAGTAAAAAAGGAAAATCAAAGAAAAAGACAAAAATTCCTGAATAATTTTAAAATACAAGGAAATATAAATCAAAAATTAAAGCTTGCCCTTAGGATTTTAAACAGACTGTCATTAGAAACAGAAATGATTTTTTGCCAAGCAGTTGCCAATCGTGATGCAAGGTTTCATTTATCAATTCCTTAGTGATTTCTTAATTAATGAAATCACATTAACAAGAAAAGCATCATTCCTTTATCCAGTCTGACAGACTAATTGCTTTTGAAATCAATTGGCAGTTTGATTTCAGCAACAGTTACAGAATCACAGTGTGGTAAAGGTTGGAAGGGACCTCTAGGGAACATGTAGTCCAAACTCCCGCTCAAGCAGGGTTATCTAGAGCATGTGGTACAGGGTGGTAACCAGGAAGGTTTTGAAGATCTCCAGAGGAGACTCCAAAACTTCTCTGGGCAGCCAGGGCTCTGTCACAGTGACAGGAAAGAAGATCTTCTTCACATGGAGATGGAACTTCCTGGGTTTCAACTTGCACCCATTACCCCTTGTCCTATCACTGGCCACCACCAAGAAGAGTTTGGCCCCATCCTCTCTACGTTCTCCCCTCAGGTATTTGTACATATTGATCAGATCTCCCCTCAGCCTTCTCTTCTCCAGGCTAAACAGGCCCAGCTCGCTTAGTCTTTCCTCAAAAGATAGATGCTTCAGTCCCTTTATCATCTTTGTTGCTCTACACCGGACCCTCTCTAGAAGCTCCACACCCCTCTTGTACTGGGGAGTCCAGCACCTAATACTCCAGGCTGAGTAGATGAGTAGAGGGCCAGGATATCACCTCCCTCGACCTGCTGGCAACACACTTCCTAATGTTATGTGTCTGTCTAACTCCTGGACAATCAATTTTTTTTTTTTTTTTTTTTTTTTTTTTTTTTATGGTGGCAGGTTTGTTACTTGTTTGTTTCTTTGTTTGCTTCAAAATAAGCTTTCTTTTGACTACAATTTTTTCATAATCCCTACAAAAAACGTGAAGTCATTCTTCAGTCTTGGTTATACCTTATGGCCATTAATAAAACTTTCAGTACAATGCCACCTTTATTTTTTGTTAGTGTACATTTTGAATACTGTGAAAATAGTAGAATGGAGGGTTTTATTTAGGCCCAGACTTACACTTGGTTTAATACTTGACAATCATTCGAATTTCTCAAAAAGTAGAACTACCCAGCAAATCTGTTAAGAGCAGTATCTCGTAAGAGATGCTTTTATTTGTTTCTTTGTGGTTTTTTTTTTTGTTTATTTTGGGCTTTTGTTTTGTTTTATTGTTTTTGTTTTGTTGTTGTTTGTTTGTTTGTTTTTCAACTATCAGCTAAATACTCCACATAAAGAAACAGTTTTACATTAATTTTTCCTAGTGTCTCAACACTCAGCTATTTGGGGGAAGGAGGTAACCTTTGGAGTCCTCAAAAAGATAAATTGTTTATTCCCCTTTATCTCTTACTTACTTGTAATTGCTGCTTTGCAATGTGTAATAGAAGACATAAGCATATGAAAGTGCTATAAAAGGTTGTCCCAACAATCACATTATAAATCAGTGTTAAATCTCAGTCCACCATAAGTCAGGAAATGGAAAAGTCCTTTCTAGAGAAATGTTTTCCCCACCATAAGAGAGCCCCAAGAACAACCTTATGTCTCATAACTTTCAGTTTTCATCTGAAAACCATCACTGAGGCTTTTGGTTGTTTGTGTTGTTGCTTTATGTCACTTTTTTTTCCTAACTTGTCTGTGTAAGCTGGGGACAAAATGTTGGTATTCATATCAAAATCCATTTCTCCTCACTTAGTAAGTATGTTCTTGAAAGAATCAATATGTATTACATTTGAACATAATCTAATGATAATTGAAAGATGAAAAAAAATATTTACAACTCTTCCATCTGAGAAGGATGCTATGCTAATATAAACAGGACAAGTGAAATATTGTATTTTAAGTGAAGAATTTGAAGATGTTAATTGCCTATCTAACTGGAACATTCAGTATTGTTTTTACTTTATTAGAAAGGATCTGAAGAAATATTTTCAAAATTTTATACATACTTAAAATTATTAAAAATCTTATTGTGAATACTTTAAAAAGAAATATTTTATTTTCCTATGTGTTACTTCACTCATTATACTGTTTTTTTTAATTATTTCAATTCTTCAAACACAAAATAAAAATATTAAAAATAATAATACTCTCACATGATCTTTTTTATATGGTGTTTTTTTACTTTATTTTATTTTATTTTATTTTATTTTATTTTATTTTATTTTATTTTATTTTATTTTATTTTGATTTCTCTTATTTGGACATATAATTTATATAATTATACTTGGAAAGAAGTCCCCTCTTAAAATTTTTTAAATGTCATAAACTTATCCAGCATACGAGGAGCAGATCTCTGAACACCCATAGATAATTAAA
>JAYECN011264266.1:11937-29923 GCA_035222435.1 Microcambeva ribeirae | reverse complement strand
TTCTTTTCTTTTCTTTTCTTTTCTTTTCTTTTCTTTTCTTTTCTTTTCTTTTCTTTTCTTTTCTTTTCTTTTCTCTTGCTCCCCTCCCCTCCCCTCTCCTCTCCAATTTCCAAAAGCAGCCTATGTCAGGTGTGTTCTTTGTTGGATATATGCACTTCTGTCACTGAAACAGGCTTGGGTACCTGTGAGCTTGCAGGCTTGGGGAAACAAGTCATAAAATCCTTCCTTGCCTCTAACAGCTATTAATTTGCTTATCTTACCAGAGATCTAAAGTGCTTTTGACAACTGCAACTAGCTGAGATACCGAGAATCTAAGAAGTCCCCCAGGTTATGAAGCACAGCAAACACATCAGCGAGAGCAGTCATGACTGTGACTACTGACATCATTTCTACCATCCTTTACGGTGATTTCTTCTATCACACAAGCATTTATTCAAGTTTCCATGCTCCAGTCTTTATTCCAAGTATCACTGAGTGACCAGCCTGTGAAAACCAGGAGCACAGAGCCTGGCGCCATCAGCATATTGAAGACCAAGTGAACTGTGTTGTCTTATATACAAAATTAATCTGTGATACCCCTTCAAAATCTGATGGATGATGGAACAGAATATTCCTCAGTACAATGAACTCTCTCAGTCACCAGTAATTATCTTCTAGGAATCTGAAGAAGGGAGAAGGAAGCCCCTCTCAAACTGAGACCTGGAGAAGCACCCCTCAGTCTTCATATCAATGGGCAGAGGCAGAGATGAGATCTAAGAGAATCAGGACTGACATCTAACTTCCATGTATTGCCAAGGGATATCACTCACCAACTTACATCAGTAAGTTTTATAACACATTAAAGTTCAAACCAAAATGACCAGGGCAGACACTATTACAGATAAAGCAGCAAAGGCTTCCCTACCTTACAAAAATTCCTTCCCCAAAGAGAAAGAATTCAGCTGAGGAAGAAAAATCACCTGTTCCCCAAAACAGCCCACACAGGAAGGGATTAACAAAACAGCTGGCTTCCAAAATGTGTCAGTGATTCCCAGCTGGCACTCTACAAGCAAGACATAATTTGAAAACCATACAGTGCTCCCTTCCTTAAATTCGGTAGTTTTAAATATTTGGGGGAGCTGTGGACAGAACAAAAGATAAATACAATTCGTTGTTAGATACAGGAAAATTCACTCATCTGCCTGATCCAGAGGAACGGTTTGAACTTCAGCTCCTGTATTTCAGGCAATTGAACTGAGATCTCTCAAAGTCTCCTAATCAAAACTTCTGTGTTGGACCTCATCACTTTCTAATCCAAATAAGTATGTGCCTGTAAAGAATCTCCATTTTTATTGTATCAGCTTTCTGATAAAAACATTTCACCACAGAAATTCCCAAGCATGCTATAAATCCATGCTATAAATTCTTAAGCACAGTCAAAATCCAGTCTTCACTTATGAAACTGTTTCTGCAAAGAAATGGTGGAACAACATGAAGCTAGTAGAGATTTTAACTCAAAACCAGCTTTAGGTTGGTTTCCAGTCTAAATTGAAGTGGTTTTATTTGAGATACAAATAAATACGAAGGCTTTGTGTTAACTCCTAACTGAAGTGAAAAGGACATTCCCCCGGATGGCTGTAGCTGCACAAGGTGCAGATGAGAGGAAAGACAGCAAAGGGAATCACACGTTCTTCCAGCACAGCTAACACGGGCTGGTTAGCAGCCTCTTGCCTGATCCACACGTGTAGAATCAAGGTTTAAAAGCTGAGGGGGTGGAGAGCATAATAATAATAAACATAATAATCTATCCAGCCAGGCCCCAGCACCCACATGTGGAGAAAGGCTTCAAGAAAGGCTGGGAGCAGAACAGATACACTACTACAAACCTGGACAAGAAAGCCATTCTTTCCATTTTGTATACAGATTTAGAGAACACTCCTTGCCTTTGGCAGAAAGACGAGGCGTTTGCTTCCTCCACTACTCTTTCTTCCTTTTTTTTCCCTTCCAGGTCACAGAAGCTGGATGAGTTACTGCCTTTCCGCCAAAATACGTAAACGCACCACCTCACAGATTCTTCCTGAAGATAACGCAGCACTAAGTGCTTCACCATCTATTTCAAGAGAGAGATGGGCCTGAAGAATAAGAGCCTTGAGGGATCTATTTATTGGTTTGGTTAAGCTTTTTAAAAATGACAAAATGAATTAACTTCTGTGGTAACACAAGAGCCTTTTAAGAGGATACTACCCTTGACTGCAGAGCACATTAGCTATAGGAGACACACACATTTATTACTGCTGTTCACAGCTAGTCGCTACAAGTTTGGAAGACTTCCAATATTATTACCCAGAGAAAAAAACACCTATACTAACCTCAGCATTTATAATGCTTTCTAAGGATATCCACACATAATTGCGCAGCTGTTCACAGTTAACGGGATAAATCTTTTGGAGGAAAATACACTAAGGGGTTATAAAAGGCTTCTGATCCTATAGAAGGGGATAAAAATAATAGGATTTAGCACAAAAAATATGAATTACTTGTGGTCTATGGAAATAACCTTTGCATACAGCTTACTATCACAGAGGGGCATACAACATGGATATACTTTTCTCTCCTTGTGGGAAGGGCAGAGGAGCTAAAGTCATGTGGTCCTAAGCAGGGGCTGCAGTGGGGAGACATTTCCTGGCCTGCACATGTTTTCCTTGACACCAAACCATTACTAAGACAGCATTTCCAAGGCCAGGCACTGAAAACAACAGCCAGCTGTGCATATCATGACCCCACAGAACGCCTGTAGCACAGGCTGCCCACTGCCTGTACTCTTGGCGTTAATGATGGCACTATCAGCGGGAGCAAGTACTGATTTCTGTTTTTTTTGCCAAAGCTTAGTGGTTGCACAAATAAAACATAAGAAAACCTGAAGGGTAGCAAATGCATGCCCTTCAAATGCATATGCAAATGCATAATCTTTCATATCTAGCATTTAAAACTGTTCGATATAACTGAAAGTTAGCTCTGTCTAAAAGCTAACTTAAAAGTGCTAATTGCAACATAATTTTTTTTCATTATTATATGTATTTTATGACACAAAAGAAGTGATAAGGCAAAATAACCAAGTATGGTTTTTTTTTTTCATCTTAAAACTACTTAAACATAGTTGCTATTAAATGCCAATGAAAACACTAAGATACTCTGACTCAACCCGAAATGGAACATTTGATCTAGATAAGAAGCTTCAATAAGTATTAGCTCTTCTTAGAGCTAAAATAGTTTATTTTTTTAGAAACTATGTTAGCAGTAGTTACAATGCAATGTTAAGAAAAATTAATTACGAAAAAAGCACTTCTTTTCTACTCAAAAAATACTTCATTTTTAAAAATTAATTTTGAATTAATTGTTAAAGACTTGCAATCTTTTTTCCAGAGGGACTTTCACAGAAACTAACTAAATGATGTTATCAAAAATAAAAAGATTAACAGCTTTTTCAGATTAACATATTTTGAAAAACATTTCCCAACCACTAATACGCCAAGACGACTTCAGAAACCCAACCCAGAGGGGAAAAGCATGAATCAGAAATCCAGGCCCTGCAGGTAAGCACCCATAATGTGGTCCAGAGGAGGAAGAAAGGCTGAGGAGGAGGAGGCTGGTACTCAGTGGAGCTGGGGGAGGGCACTGCATGTTCCAACAGCCCAACATTTCCGAGCAAGCACAGGAGGGAGACAGCTGGGGTTGAAATCCCTGGACGGCAAATCCCTCTCCAGCATTTAGTCAGGCTGGTTGAAGAGCTCCTGCTCTGAATGCTGCATTTTGTCTAATGCTAACCCAGGCCTAAGCCAACACGCAGTCTATCCCAGGAGAATGTAAGGCCTGGGACCTTCTGCCAGAGGCCAGAGAAACACGGAGCTGGGGGAGAGTAAAAGAGGAAGGACATGCAGGAAGGTGTAGGAGATTCCACAGCTACCCAGTCATGATGAGACTGGCATAAGCATCAGTACTAAATGTTGCCCCAGTGTTCTTACAAAGTTTCTGTAGGAGAAGGGATGTCAGAAAGGCAAACCTCATCCTTTCTGTCAACTCGGAAAACACCACCCCAACACACGGGAATGACCATCCTGCTCAGGAGGGTCTGAATTGGTCCAGAAGCAACTCTCTCAACTTGAAAACAAGTGAAAGGTTCAAACTATCGGCAAGCCAGTATGAAAGGGAAGATTTGTTTTCCTCTCCACGTTGAAATACATTGAAGGAATCTAGTCAAATTAAATGCATAGTGCAGACTTAAAATAAGGATAGTGATACTATTCCTGCAACAGATGAGCTATAATGGCCTCGCTTCAGGCAGAATCCCTGAGTTAATAAGGAATGAATTAACTCCAAAACAAATAAAACTCCATTAAACTCCAAAACAAATAAAGGTACAAGCATTACAGAGTCAACAAACCAGTCACAGCAACACATTAGTCTTTGACATCATACTTTTCTTTCTTTTTCTTCTTCTTTGCTCCTTGGCTTGCAGTTCTTTCCTCATCTGTAAATACTTCACCACTTGTAAATTCGAGCACTCTCATTAGATGTTACCATATCTTGTCCAACTGTTCCCAAGCTCACATCTTTCCTGACTGTCACCAGTCCCATCCAGGGCTGTCACGGCCCACAGCCCTCCCAGGCTGCTCTGGGAGAATTCATGAAAAGGAAATTCTTCTCTAACCTCTGCCTAATATTTAATATTTATTATTTCACATAGTGTGAAGGGTGATCTCATTTGCCACATAAGTGCCCCCTTTGTATTTTTATTATGTTTTAACTTGTCACCTTTTAGCTTCATTGAAAGTCCCTCAGTTTTTGCCTAACTAGGCAAGCCCAAACTATAATATTTATAGTAAGGATTACACAGGAAAAAAAAGAAAAAAATTTTACATCCCTTCTTATTCCCCTCCTCTGAACTAAGTAATCATAATTTTTTGCACACTCTTTACATAATATTTATTAATGCTAAGGAAAATAGTCTATAGCTTGTCTTATGATGGGGACAAACATAGGCAAAGGTTTATACATATATATATATGTTGATTATATATATTCAATATATACATGGATATTATATAGTATATTCTTTATATACAGCGTGTCTATATATATATTGAAAATAACATTGTATCTCATTCATCTTCCACAAGAATTCAAATACTTATTTTCCTGTGATACTGCAACACGTGAACAGAGGTTTTAAGCAAGCTAACTGCAGCAAAACTTCTACAATAACAATACATTAATAATACTTAGCATTTTACAGTTGTAACATTTAACTTTTCAACCACTGAACTCCAAGAGCTCAGAATCGTTAAATCTGTTCTGCACCTGGGAAAACTTGAAACATGGCAACTTCCCCAAGGTCACTCAGCAATCAGGCTAATAGCCAAAACTGGAATCCAGGTCTCCTCAAATGAGGATCAGTCTTGTAGGAACTCAGCCACCCACTCACTTCTCAGGCCAGTCAAAGCTAGAAAAGATCACCTAATTAGCACTTCTATTTAGCCATTTTAATACACCTCTCTTCTCTTACTCTCCAATTCCATTTTTAGATACTTTTCTTCAAGCTGAGTGAAGAAGCAACTGTAGTCTGCTATGTGTTATGCAAGAACAGTTTAATTCTGTCTAGCAGAATTTCTGCTAGAAATTCTTCACAGTGCATACTTTAGAAATAATTAAGACAGATCAGAAGAGCAAAAAAAAAAAAAAAATCCCCAAAAACCCAAAACAACAAAAAACACAACAGAGATCACTCTATCGAAGAAATCAGCTTAATTTTCTCACACACAGTGTCGCTTTCGTTTTATTTTTCCTTTTTTTTTTTTTTTTTTTTCTTTTTTTTAAACTACAAAGCCAGGGACAAAGTGCTGTGGATTACCCTGTGCCTGACTCCTATGCAAAATCTAAGAGCCCTTGTTGCTCTTGGGCTCTAAGCAAAAGACTGTGGAGCCTGTGGTCTGCCCTGTTGCTTCCACAAGTTCCCAAAAGACCTAGGAAGCCTATAGCATGGAACGTGAAGGAAATAAAGAGACGAGATGGAAAACAGATGATAGAGAGATGGAGAATAAAGTGGCAGGCATTTTTGGGAGAAGTTGCATCTACTTCTACAAGAATATACAGCTGAGGAAAATGATTGTCACTGCTATCTGCTTAAAAGTAGTAATTCTTTTAAATGCAATATGAATGGCATAATTTAGAGCACTTACAAACAAACATGGAACAAAACTCGTATCAGTCCAGTGAAGATAACAGGCACATGGCAGAACTGAAGAATATCTGCCCTGCTATTCCGCATACATAGCAAGTGAATGTTTCCATCCAACTATCCCAGAGGAAGAGAAAATAAACACTTCCCACATCATGTTACAAAGTCAGAGCTTCCAAGTTCTCTCAAATGTCAGAGAAGGACCTCACAGCAGACAGATGCAATTCTCCTGTAGGTAGACACAAAGCTCCAAACTGCAGTTCAGTTAGGCTGCCTTGGAGATATTTTAACCTCCTTTTACCAGATGGAGGAATCTGCTTGAATGCAAAAGATTGCTAAGCAGCATTACACCTTAATTAGCTTCCCACAGCCAAATCACGAAACAAACTGTTTTGTTACAGCTGAATGCATCAACAGAAGAAATAAAAGTGCCAGTTAATAACTAGGACACCTTCTTTTCCTCAAATACTATGTAAAGGGTTTGCCAATGTCAGGGGTAGGAGAGTTGCATAAATATTCTGATTTTCAATTCCAACTGTAATTCTGATTTTCAATTCCAACCTATTGAAAGCTAAGGTTGAAAATCATTTTTTTTCTTTCAAACTTATCACAGAAAATCCTAAGAATACTATGAATACTAAGTAATAAATACTAACAAATACTCAGAGTACTATGAATACTATGGGTACTATCAATCATCCTGCAGTTGCAACGAAAGCCCAGGCCAAAACTACCTTTTGCTTTTCCACTCACTACTCATATACACAGTCCTAAATATTGGGGCAAAAGGAAAGATAATGTGCACTCATTATCACCCTTCCATTTGGCAGCACCCACCTGGGGTGGGATGTTTTAAATAATGGGATGAGGAAGTTGTTATGAGCCCCAAAGTCAAAGCCTCATTCAGTCCTGATAATGAGTAACATCATGGTCACTCTGGAGTCAGTACAAAGACAGGAAATGAAGGAATATTATTATTTCTCTTCTATGCCCAGGAAACAGCTTTAGTCTGCAGTTCTTGCTGCAGACTTGAGAGGAAACTTAGGAAAAACACATTTGATTTTTGTCTTCCCATAAAACTTTTCTACAACAACATTCTGATTAGAACACATTGCCTCCGAGCAAACAGCAGGGATGCTTACAGCCAGTAAATCTGTGACTGACTGTAAGAGAGGCCTCCACTACAGTTAACCATGCCAGCCTTGTGTGCTCAGGCACTGAAGGGAGCTTGGCCAAGAGTGAGCACTTCCCCAGCAGTGCCTTCATTTCATTTCTCTGCTTGTGCACCTGTGTTTTAAGTGATGTTCACTAGTTTTGTACACTAAAACTTCCCAGGTTCTTCCTCAGCTAACTGCGTGGCCAGTGGAAGCGCTGACGTCTCAGTAGTTGTTGGAAGGGAAATGCAGCACCATGAGCCTCAGACACACTCGGACTGCACCACCTTTGCAGCAGAACTCTCCCTCCCAGCTCCTCCAGCACCGCAGCTCAAGTCTCCTGAACTCAGGTCTGAAGTTTTCCTGCAGACTCAAAGCTTTCCCGCAGAGATCATAGAGAGTTTTACCCAAAACTTGCATAAACTAAGCACAGGATATGTAAACTTTGGCAAGCTATACACACATCAGCTTTACTGTATTTCAGCAAAAACACAGCTTAGTTGACAACAAATCTCACTACAGTGAATAGCTCCTCCCAACAAAACCATTTTAAGTATAGCGATTTTATTTAGAAACTGCCCCTGGGACTGGCAAAGTTACAGCCTAGTTGTGGGGTGTCTGTCTTTTGTCTTTAGGTGGTTATTTTCTGTTAGAACTTTCATGTTAGCAAAAGCCCTGCTCCAAACAGAACAACTTTAAATTAGTGTTAATCACAGTACACATAAGTCAGAGCCAAATGTATTGTGTGCTGCAGGTAGACTGGACCTTGATAAATTGTCTTCAATTCTCACTGTAATGTACATGAAAGAAAATGTAATTCTTATGCTTCAACTCCCAGCAAGACATTTGCTACTCATGCAAACTGTTAACAGCCTCATTAGAAGCTTATCTTTCAACCAGGCACCACAATAAGTTCAAAAGAAAATCTTGTAGAGAACATTCAAAAATAACTCTGGATTGAAAGTCTATGAAGACAAAATTACAATATTCTCTCACTTTCTTTTTTTAAGCAGCGAACAAATTAGTGTAGCAGGTTTGGCCAATATTAGGAACATGAAAAACAAAGGGGCACTTCTCTTCATTAACATTTAAATAAATCTGTGCTGCAAATGATCCTAGTAACAATTTTTGTGACCCATTTTGAACGGCTTTGACTACTACTTAGACTTCATAAAGTCTGAGTTTATGCGGCATGGGTTGTGTTTTTCTTCAACCAATATCATTAAGGAGAAAAAGAATTAGTATTTGGGTCTCTCTCTCTCTTGTCATTCACAAAGGACCAAAAGAAACAGAGCAGCTTTTCTTATGCAGGACAGTGATTTTCTGCAACCAGGTAATGCTGCCATACTCTTCATTAACATATAAATAAATCTTATATGATAAATCATTAACATATAAATAAATCAAATAACATATATCATGAAGCATATAAATAAAGAGAATCCCTGAAAACCCCACTCAGGGAGTTAAGCAAAAGGTCACTAGATGATAAACTCTCATCATCTGAGTGAGAGCTTTGACAACAACTGAGAGACTCGCACAGCAGATGGATATGAAGGCATGAAAGCACTAGGTGTACAAACTCCCACTCAGAACAGAAATAGAGATCTCCTGATATGGAAACGGTGAGTCCAGAGAAGGGACTCTAAAATACTGGAAGATTCAGGCCAAACAATCACGGAAAAACTGACGTGGTCAGTCAGACTTTACAGACTTACACTAAGCTTTCCCAGTACAAGTGTTAAACTGAAAGCAGAGCATCACAAGCAGGACGCTTTGGGAGATGGCTCCCTGGGCTCTGGAAAAGAAAGACAAGGAGAAAACATGGCCTGAGGGTATCAAATGAATGGAAAGCTTGCCCTGTTTCTAAAGGACTCTTATACTACCTCAAGAAGTCAATGCAGAGGAACTACACCCAGAATCTACTGAGAGGCAGGAGCACTTAGGATTTACAGTCTGCACCAAGCTACCCAAACACGAGTGCCTAACGAGGAGACACTGTGCAAAGCTTTAGAAGAGCTGAAAATGCACCATATAAAAATTGAACACGTGACAAGAATAATACATACTAACAAATTAAAAAAAAAAAAAAAAAAAAAAAAAGATGCCTACAAGAAAGAGAAATCGAGTGGTGAATCTATACCAAAACACTTCTGGAGACTGTAAAGCTGGAAAACAGCAAGTGAGGGAAAGCTCTTCAGTTCTCTAAGCTGCAGGCCTATACAGACATAGCCATAAACACATCTCAGAGTATTAAGATTCTGTAATGAGCTGAATCTTGCAATATTTAAAAGATGCATTATCTTTTAACTCATTTTTAAAGCACAAGAGATGTACTTTAAAAGCATTGTTTGTCCTCCTACAAACACCAAACTTCTCCCTAGCTTACAGAAGAATTTACTGCTTTTGCAAAAAAAACAGAGGCTGTAACCTCATACACTCTTTGGCCCAGTTTCCCACAAACACCCTGTGTTTCAAACGCTGACTTGCATATTTGCTCTCCAATAAATGTTTAATGTAAATCTCTGCCTTGAAAGATAAAAACAAAAATCCACAGAACAGATGTCACATCTTCTTTAGGGTCATGCCTGGAGTAACTAAGTCACACATCAGATTTTCTTTAGTCAAGATCACCTTGGTGCATGAATCTACTATGAAACCATTTACAAACTGTAAAAATTACTGCTACTGTTTTGGAGGAAGATAATGGGGAATAAGATCCATAATAAGGTGGGTACAGTTCCCAGAAATGTTTTGAATCTGAATTCAGGTGATGGTTACACAATGTTTTAATTTCAAAAATATTTAACCACTTCCAAGTCATTGGTTCTTAGGTTCCCAGATCACACAGGAACTTTCTAGTATTTCATGGTGTGCAATTAAGGACAAGGTAATCTCCTAGTAACTCATCATATTAAATTCTGAAGTTTTAATGCATTAAGATGAACCATCTTTATAAGGTAATTTATGCTGAGAATGCTTTGTAGCCTTTTCTACAGCAACAAACTCCTTCTGACACCACAGAACTGGTTGACATATTCCAAATACATATTAAGAATAAATTTGGGATTATTCCAGCTCTGCTGTAGAGCAGAACTGAAGAATAAAAGCAGATCACTATGGGAAGTCTGAACTGTACGTGTTGATACTCTTCCAGTTAGGCAGACATCATAGTTCTTTTTATAGCATTAAACTGCATTAACTAGGCACTAACTAGGGATGGGAGGGAAGGGAGAATACAACCTGAAAATGCAGTTCCCTCTGAGGTATCTCTAGCTTGGTATGTGTTGTGTGGTAAGAGGTACAGATCAAAGCAGCAGCCAAACAAAGAACCACCTCCATTATGTGTGCTGTCCCACAAAAGGGAAAAATAAAAGACAAATAAAAAAGAGAGGACCTGGGAATGGGCCGGAGGACATAGTTCATGTTCTATCTGGGGAATAAGTCACTGAGAAAGGGATAGGAACTGAGAGGAACTGTGGAACTGCCCCTGCTTTTTTAACTGCAAAGGAATACTGAGTGCTAGTATAAATAATAATAAAAAATAATAAAAAATAATGGCTCAGCAGCTACTAAGGAATCCCAGGCCCTGCCTCCCCTACAGAGTTTTGCAAGTTGCACAGTCCAGGCAATAAACCAGATCACAAAATAGTTTGCAATGCTTGCAATTTAGTCACTGAAAAATTTCTCAGGTTTAGTCTCAGGCTTCATAAATAACGAAAATGTTTATAACTGAGTAACAAGTGGGTGACTAGGAGGGGTGCATGGGATTGTGGGAAAGCCCTGTCTTTTCCAGAGTCAAAAATAGCAGCATTTTATTATACAGCTAAAGATTTTCTTTCTGAAACGAAATTCTTCTGAGACTTTTTTTGCTGAGTCAATGAAAAACTACAGTAAGTGCTGCTCATCAGCATCGGCAAACCAGGCTGCACGTTCCGCTGCCCATATGGGTGAACTCGGGAGATGTGGAATAAAGAAGTGCAATTTGTAATGGTTGAATTACTAAAGTACAGGCAAACACTGGCTCTGTAGCTCTCTGTGCTGCTGGGAAAGATAATCCTGTAATTTGTCTGGTTCCTCACTGATGGGGGGAAGATGTATTCAGGTAAAAGGCACTGAATCAGCAGCTACCCTGGGGGCTGCTCCCAAAAGCTTCTGGATCCAAAGGCTGGCAGCTCGAAACAGCACAGGCTGCTGCCTTCTCTAAAGGTGGAGCTTCACAGCTGCTGGAGGACCTAAAAAGTTGAAGACTGACTTATTTGTAAAACATTTTAAAACATTTATTTTTCTGGCTTTGTTATCAACAACGCTAAAAGTCAGACCTCTCTCTCTACTTAGTTCAGTTTATGTTCCACATGCTTAAAATGTGTGCTCTCTGTTGTATCAATGTACCATCATAAATCACCCTAACAAATACACAGAGGATATTCTCAGTTTGTCCAGCTACACTGAAAATGATTCTGCTATTCTGAATGTACACATCTGGGGGCAGAAGAAACAAGCAGCGCCATCACATGCCAGGTGCTCTTAGTTTTCTGACACATCACTGCTCACAGTATCACTCCTGTCCAGTTTCCACTGGGAGGGGAGATGGATGGTGATGTTTGAACCTTCTCCCAACACCAAGCTGCCTGCTCCAGTTGGATCTTGCTGATTCCATTTTTTAAATTAAAAAAATATTGTTTAAAAAACATGTTTAAAAATGTTCAAAATGTTTTAACATTTTAAAACATACCACAGAACAGCTGGAACTGTTGGTGTGCAACAGGCAGCCTGTACTCCAACACTGCACTTAGTTCTGGTGAAGGAAGTTATTTGAACACTGCTATCTATGAAGGCTGCCAGAAAAAAAATAATACAAATTTGGGGTCTCAGGCTACATCCTACTAGAATGATGTCAAACTTGTCAGAAAGAATCATCAGGAATGAGTAAGTGGAGCCAATGTCTGAAAAAGCACAAAGAGAATTTATCTTGCTGCTCCGGAGCGCTCCTCCATCAAAACTGTGCAGGGGTGGTAGCATCCCTTTCTTGTAGAGATTCACTGGTGGCCCTTTATGTTGCAGTATCATCAGTGAGGTTTCTGCACAGCTGGAAAAGTTATGTTATGCTCCATCATTTTGTAGAAACTAGTTTAAGTGGAGTATCAGTGAACAGGTCTACACAATGTGTGTCCATTTAGTTCATTCTTGTCTACCACACTAGAAAATGTAAAACCACAATAAGGAGAGAAAGACAACCAAAACATGCATAAGGTATTACTGTTTAATTTTAGCATGTTATATGAGACTGTTCCTGAAATCCTTATTCATAGGAGGAGCCTTAATAACATTAATGTCAACTATTTATGCAATTCTGCTCCTTGTAAAAACCAACAAGCTCAGAACTAAAGCACCTAACCATCTAAAAGTAAATATAAAACAATCTACCTGAGATCTCTAAGATTTTGAGGTGCTGTGTCACTGAGCACACCCTTCTTATAGAGATACTATGTAAATGCTTAAAATTCAATGGGTGTTAATGAGAAGCAAGTGGGACCAATGAGTGTTTGTTGAGCCCAGGAACATGATACAGAGCTGAAAAGGAACTGAGCTGTTGTCTTTATTCTCTTTTACTACCAAATGAGAAGACTTTCTCACATTTAGTTGGCTATTTTATTCAAATGTTTAAAAAAAAAAAAAAAAAAAAAAAAAAAAAAACCTGTAAGGAACCAGATTACTTCATTTACTCTTATTACCTGAGCAAAAACCCTTGATGAGTACTATGCTGCCATAGCTAAGAGTGCCTTTGGTATCTGGCCTGCAATGCAGACTGGAAGAATCAAGAATCATCATAGTCACCATCCAAGGAATAAGCCCTTTCTTGTTGTTGTTATGTGTTTGCTCGGATTAAGTTTGTTTATTCCGGTGCTATCTTTAATTGTGTTGGCTATGATAGTCTTTAAAAGAATGAGACGGAAAATCACTCTGATACTCTCTGCAAATAAGAGACCTGGCAGGATTTTCTCAATAAATGTTAACAACTAACAGGTTGCACTGCTGTTTTGAACAGTTATTTGCCAAAATAAACCCAAAACATCTCCGCCAGTAAACCTGACATTTAGAAAAGCACTCCAGAAAACATTCACAGCTGGATGACCTATTCACTAATATTCTTCCTTCCCCTCCCTACATATCAGTGGGGTTTGCTGAAGAATCATTAACTGCCTTACCACCATCTGTGCACAGGTTCCATCGGCAACCTAGATATTTAACAGGATCACAGCCCTGTACAAACCAAGCCCAATTACTCTTTGCTGATTCATCAGCCTAGCTGAAGAACCTAGCAATGCAACAGGCAACAAAACACTTGAGGAACAAATCAACACCTGCATAAACAGATACTTCATGCCTCATCTCACCAATGTCACCTGCTGACAGAGGGGAAAAAACTCAAGTCAGCCACAGCTGCTTTACATGAGGCAGTTGAACAATATGTTCCTACCTTGCCTGCTGGCAGACACTGCAAATCCAAGCTTTCTCTTTCTTCTGATAAGAACTGCAGCTCTTGCAGATGTTGTACTTGCAATCTTGGCACTGTCGCTTGCTGTTGATAAGAAACGTGAAAGGGGAACAGCAGCGAATGCAGCAGTGTTCATTGAACTTCTGCTGCTTGGAGAGGATGCTGCACTTGTTACCCTCTTCATCCAGCTTCTGCTTCATTTCACTAGAACAAAAATACAAAGAAAATTTCATTGGGAAATCTCATCTTTGCCTCTCTCCTCCCATATCATGTCATACTGTTAAAACAACTTTTGCACATGTGAGACCAATGTCAGAAAAATATATTCCAAGCCAAGAACTGGGAAGCAAAAGGTCCTATTTTCCTCTGAGTAACCCATGGCCAAGCCATTTAAACTCTCTGTACTGTGAGCTAAAAGCAATAATCTCCCTTCATTCACTTCCACCAACACAACCCTCAAGAAAGCCTCTGCTCCAGCTTTACAAGGTGATAGTACCTTTTGAGAATACATGGTCTATTCAAGAATATTTTACAAAACAAAAATCAGTCCATGAAAATTAAAAGGTTTAGTGCAGAGTAATAAAAATACTCTAGATGAAGTAAGTACTTTTGTAAATAAATGTTCTATACTTTTTTGGTCTGATTCATGGGGTTATATTATTCATAAGTAGTTCCAATTTTGACAAGAAATTTAATTCTTTCATTTCAGAGATATTTGGGTGTTTTACTAAGTCAGGAAGCAAATGATGATTGCTTGTGAAAGTGTCTGCAGACTCCAAAAGCTTCCTGTATTCTCATTTATATCAGAAGTGTAGTATTCACTAACTTGCAATCTCCATTTCATTGTGGTTTTGTTGTTTTGAAAATTAGGCAGTGCATTACATGCCAAGTAAGAAAAAAAACAGTCAGAATGAATGTATCCAGCACGTACAACTACATATACACTGAAAGAAAAAAGAAAACAGGATCCATGAAAAACATTCTAGACAGTATAGAACAATACTGTGTACGTACATGCTTTAATTCTTTTTGTATAACAGAATTAGTGGAGGCTACCTCAATATTTCTAGGAGCTGGTAAGAATCATTTATAATATCAGTAACACAAAAGGCTTTGAAAAGATTGAAGGTACCCCAAGAAACAGATGAAGCTGCAGGAAGACAGTGTCATGACATGCTGACTTGCACTTAAAGGAATGCTCAAGTATCTTGCTATAGAAATATACATTTATACACATATGTATAAATATGTGTGTGTGAGTATATATACATATATACATATATATACATATATATATATACATATACATATATATATAAAAGCACCTACCTATTGCATACTTTTTCCTCCAGAAACAGGCCAAAAGTCATCTACAAACATAATTATGAGCCAAGCCACTACTCTTTGAGCCTAGTGGTCCAACAGTTTTCCACCCATTTACTGATTTCATCTATCCAGGCATTTTGTTATAGCCCCATCTGGCTACAAAATTGTAAGCTTTGATTACATTTTTCCTACCATTTTATAACGGCTTCCTGTTTGGTTAGACACATTATGTTGTACTAGGCTATGAAACATTCTAGTAACCCAACAGCAACAAACCATTACAGTTTTACCATCTTCATTAAATTCCTTTCCCTTTTTTTTTTGCTTTTGATTTCCACATTTGCCACAGTGATTTATCCGTATATAAACATTTACTACATTCCTCTCTCTATTCTCTCTCAATAAATGTCATTTTGTTCTCTCTGAAGCATGTTTCTTCACTGCCCATCTGGTCTCTCTCTACAACATACTAATGTTTCTTCCATCTTCTTAGTAAACTCTGCTATAATTTATCATTGAAGGTCATATTTTAATGATCTGCAGACAGCTACAGAATCTCACTGAACTCAACAGCACCTAAACCCACTTACAACAAGTTTATTTGAATCAATAAATTCCATAGTTTGAGAGCTACCTCAAACTGAGTACTGAGTACACAGTACTCAAATGAGTATTATGGCACACGTGAGACCTTCTACCTGATTAGGTTGGCTTTCAAATTTCTCTAGTGCTGAAAACACTTTTCCTTTGGAGCAGCAGCTCCAGAACCCAACTGGGCTGCCTGACCAAACGTTCCCATCTTCTCCAAAAGCACAGGGAAGCACGCAACCCAACACAGAAAAATATGGATGGTGTCATGCTACACCAAAGCCCACAGAATACTTCTCCACATCCTGCAACAAACACATTAGGACATCAGTCCTAATATGTCACAAGAAGAAAGCAGAGGTGTTTGTCAAATGTATCGGGCCGTATCTTGTTTTTAGGTGAAAGTCCCATTATATATGCTTACATGGTATAAAGTGGAGAAAAAAAAAAAAAAAAAAAAGCCTCAAAGCAAGAGGTCTGCATTAACTTGATCTCAGAGTGAATTCCTTCTGAACCCCATTACTTAACTCATTTTTTTCAATAGACAGGCATGTGCCTACTTCCTGAAGTCCACTTCCCAAGCCCAGCTCATCTTCATGTTTCCCATGCTCCTTACGCATAGTAAATACTTTTCTTGGACACTCTGCAAATAGCTCAAAAATTGCACACCAAATAATTAACACAATAAAGGTCAAAAATACCAGTTTGCTATTTTCAGCAAATTTAAGCCTAACAAACAATGATTTTCCTAAGTATAGAAATAATGACTTTTTTGTTTATTTTTTAAAAACAAAGACTTAAAAGCTAAAAATCACAACATGGATACAGGATCTACTGGATACAGACAATATTTTGGCTGACAAAACAATGTGGTTCCCCATAAGGCAATTTATATTCAACATGATGTGTAATGCCAGTGGATTTTACATGAACAATGTTTGCACTTTCTGGAAACAATATCACATCACATACTACAAAACAGACAAACCTCTGCCAACAGGCAGGAAAATATTGATAGCACCTTCACCCCACCAACTGCACACATATTCAAGGTAGCCCTTTAAAAGATTTCAGTACATGCTTTTGCTGTAGTAACACAAATATTTAGCGAAGACTCAATCTTCATTTAACGTTGCTAAAATTTTCAGTTTTCTCACACTTAATGCTCTTAATTTATTCCAGAAGCTTTGTATTACAGTAATGTTTCTGCAAATTTGATAGCATACTGTTATTTTAACATATATAGGACTATACAGTAATGAAATGCAAGGAAATCAGCAGGCAACATTAAATAATACATAAACCTTCTAATCTGGTAAATTTAGTTAGAAAATAATAGTCTTTACTTTGCAGCTGCATTTACAGTCACATTTATTTAGCTTTAATGTGTGTATGTATGTGAGCACACAAATATACACATATAGACAAACTTCATTATTCAAATGAAGGTTGGAAACTTTGTCCACACAGTACCTTCCAAATCCCTTCCCCATGAAAATGTCTTACTAAAATCTGTCCTTGAAAAGGAGCTACGGAAGATGACAGCCAGGTTAAAAGACTAGACCAAAATAAATCACAGCTGCTCTCACAGCTGTATGTATTCCAATACTTGTTCCTCAACACTTCAGGTCGCACACAGAGCACAAACAGTGGAGTTTCCCACCAAAAAAGGGGAATCTCACAGACCTCTTCTGGGGCAATGTGTGACCTCTGCTTTTTCCCAATTAGGTATCAATCCTCTTGAAATACAGTCAGAGTGGAGTGGAATGTTTTTGGTCAGTGGTAAAAGAATTAAAATAACCCAGAAGTTTTGGAAAAAATAAAATTCACCTAACTCAGCAATAGAATTCAGATATATTTTCAGAAAAAAATATTTGGCCAACATATGGAAAAGTCAAAATGACTCTTCAGTGCCTTTGAAATGATATATTTTGAAATTTTAAAATGTCTTATTCTGCTTTGAAAGTGACTTTTCTTAATATTCCTAATAAAGGAGTTGCAAATGCTTTATATCCTTCCCCATGAATTCCATGAAAGTTGTGGCACAGCAAGACACAAATACTGTAATGGAATAAGGAGTCAAAAGCTATTCATTTTGTAACTACAGCCTGAAACATTCCCAGAGATAGTCTGACTGTAAGCTTTTATTCAGTGCCAGCCTAAATTAGTTTTTTTTTTTTCCTCAGGGAAAAAAAAAAAAAAAGT
>JAYECN011264266.1:0-11927 GCA_035222435.1 Microcambeva ribeirae | reverse complement strand
AGTAGTAATTTTCATAGATGCTGCTGCCACCTTGCAAACGTTTCCATTCCAACTCCTTCTTCCCCCACAATGCTTCCAAATTAAACCAACACTTTACCAGGTGATCCTCCTCCTCAGAAAATGTGGTTCAGAGTTACCTGTTGGCTAGACTAGCCAAACAGGGATAGGCCTTCTCCTAAATCCCACTCTGCAGAGCAGCACCGATGTACAGGGACCTGGGTACAGCTCAAATCTGCCTCTGCTGCATGACTGCCAGTGATTTAATACATAAGAACATCAAAAGCAGAACTTTTGGTTTAAAGCAGAACAGTCAGAGATGCATGATAGAAAGTAAATTAGAATAATATGAAGCTCTAATCTTTCCCCCCAAAAAGGAAGAAAAAAAAAAAAAAAAAAAAAGGAATACAAAGCACAGGTATCACCATAAATGCAGGACCTCGAATGCAGGACCTCAAAACTCAAACAATTTAGTGGTCACAAAGGAATACCTCTCTAACTGAAATATCTGTTAATTAATAACAACTAATGAAGTGCATATAATTAAGCTCGAAGTAGAGGAAGCTTCTCCAATGGGAACAATAACACAATAATTCTTATTAATTTAGTGATCAAAATTCTGACACTGGTGAATTTTATTTATATATTTATTAATAACTGAATTACTCAGTTTAGCTCCATACATTTGCAAGTATGTGAAGAGGCTAAGGAGTGACCAGCTTGATGTTCTGGGAGTAGGGCAAAAGCACACAGAATGCAGTAAAAATGCCTATGACTTCAATTGAGATTTTACTGCTAAGAGAAGAGAAAAAGCATGACTATGTTTTCCATAAATATTACATAAATGTGAAGGTGCTTTCCATTTGAAATATGTCTTACCATCTCAACAGCTGGATTTAGTTGCAGGAGGGTCACAGACACATCTTTCCGTACAGTATTCAGTTACAAAAAGAGGGAGAAAGGAAGCTTCTTTTACTAAAAAGTGAGCGTTATGAAAAGTTATAGAAAACCCAGAGACACAATATTTGCTCCTTTGGTGACACGGACATCACAAACAAAAGGGTTGTTGCACTGAGGCTTCAGCTACAGGTTGCACATGCATGCAAGTCTGTTGTCTTGATGCTGCTTTACAGCATTAAAACGGGTTAGGTTTTCTTCCTTCCAACTGTCTAAAGAGTAATTTTTTTTTTCTTCAGTTTATTAAAAAGCAATTACAATTCACTTTTTGTTTTTTGTTCGCTTTGGAGACCACCACACTTTCACAGCACGTTTATACATGTCGTGGCTATAGCACAAACAACCTGGAAAAGAACAAGTCACAGTCAATGCATGACATGTCCCGTTGAGGGGCAAAGGCAGGTCACAACAACCAAAAGCCAAGTGTCCCCACAAGCAGAGGCTAATGAGGCAATCGATCAAGTGTTAGCTGTTAACAGATCCAGTCAGCAGCCACTTCTGTTCAGCTAAAAGTATTTGCCTTGATTTTCCTGAGGTAGCAGCATGACTATTTTTTCACATATGTATAAAACAATTTTTTACCCAATCTTGTACTGTATTCCTCAGCATCTCTCAAGCTACCACTATAGGTTGAGGATGAGGATGCAAATATCAGCTACTACTGCAATATGTATAAATCTGGAAAAAAAAAAAAAAAAAAAAAAGGAGTAATTTGGCATTTACTGCAAGCCACAAAAATACCCTAAAATCTTGACTGTCAGCCAGTTATTTTTATTGAGAAAAAAACAATTGCACCAATTCCTGCCTGAAGCAAATGGCAATTACATGAAATGTTTTTGAGAGCTATAAAACACAAACTGGAACTCACAGGCACTTAAAATCAAGTACCCTCCCCTTCAGCAAAAAGGGAAAAGCTTTAGAGGAATTCAGTACACTGGCTATATCTATGTAACTACAAAAGCAGAGAAAACAAGCTCAGAGAATGATTGATGGTTAATAAAGCAAAGCAAAGCAAAGCTTTCCTTAAAAAGAAGACAAAACAAAACAGTTCTGCCTTGAGAAGAGCTATTGATTCATTAAAAAAAAAGCATTATCCACAACCAATATCCAATTCATAAATAGCTTTTTTTTTCCTGATCATTATAAAATGCAAGCATGCCCTGCAAAAAACAATCCATGATGGAGAAGGTTGCTTTAGCCAAGAGATTTCCCCCTTGCAAGAAGCACTGAAGTGGCACAGATTACCTTCCTTACAGTTCATTTTATGACCAGTGCCACCAACAGTGCCTCTGTGTCCAGGAAGTATTTAAGACACTTCACATAAACTGTAAAGGGTCCTAGAACTCTCCTGATTTCATCTGTTTTATTTTTGTTGAAGCAGGTGTCTTTTGCTAACAGCAAATCTATAGCACTTCAATAGGCCTTCAATGATAAACAGAGGTCATAATTTGTGTTATTCAGTCACATTTATCTGTGGAGAGAGACTGCAGAAACGAGGTTCATGCTAAAAATGCTTACCAGGAATTCACAGCCATGTGGTTTGTGCCTATACTATGATTCTGCACCAGTGACTGCAGAAAGGAAATGCAAGAGCTTTGTGGCACATCCATACACCTGTACAGTCTTGTGCAAATTACATAAATAAAGCACTTGAATAAAGTACTAGCTTGCCTAACACCAGCATGCTCCGCAAAGCCAAGGATCTCAAAACACAACATATAATGACGTCCGAGAGAGAAGAATGAGTATTTGATGACTAGCCTTTGTCACGGAATCTAGATCTCACTAGCTGCACCGTAGTCTCAGGATGGCAAACTCAAAGATGCTCAGCTTACTGAGCTAAATAAGAGCTAAAATAAGATAGTTCAGTAGCAGCAACAGGGCACCAGTGCCACTATTTGTAATAGAGATATAAAGTCGAGAGGAAGTGAGGAATGAAACAGGATTAGCTAGGGCTATAACCAGAGCTCTTCTTTCTCCATAACCAGTATAAGCACCTCTCTAGAAGTTTTCCTGCATTTTAAGAATTAGGAGACTACCCAAACCACCAGGAATTCTGACCCTGATCAAGAATAATTGCTGAAAATGGGAAATGAGTATTAAGGAAATACTATAAATATCAAAGTAAAAGGAAATGTGCTGAAGTAATCTTAATTTTCTTTAAACTGTGCACAGCTGAGAATTATCTTCAAAAACTTTCCAAAATTCTTCCATGACTTGAATCTCTTCAAAACCCTAAATGATAAAATATTTACTAAGAGTGCAAATTCCCCAAATTATTATTTAATCAGAAGAACATAAAGATAAGTTTATAGAATATCAAATACACATGCAATAAGAAAAGCAGCAAATCATGTAAATTGCAAAAACATTTTTTAATATGCACTATGTGCCTACACATTTATTTGTATCTAGTTATAACAGCCAAAACTCAAATAAACTCCTAAGAACATGCAAGTCTAAGGAAATCTTGTGATGTGCTCCACAGAGCACAAATGAGTCAGCTTTTAACGGATTGGTTTATGTACTAAAAAGAAATCAGTAAAAATAAAAACGGCACCTAATTTTTTTTATGACCCTAATCTTCACTTCCAAGATTGATGGGAGCTTTGCTCTTTCCTGAAATAAGAGCACAATATAGAGTCACCTACAACACTTTTTGCAAAAGAAGGTGACCTAACATGGGTGGTGTCAGCAAAAGACTGACCTTTTCTAACACTTCAGTAGTACCTAATACATTAGACGTGGCAAGCATGAAAGAAGATAAAAATAACAGCATTAATTTTAATTAGTATGTTGGGTATTTCTAAGAGGCTTGTGGTATCTCAGTAACACATCTCAGTGTCTCAGGCCAGGATATACTATTATATCAAGCCACAGAAAGTGTATCTTTCAGGCTAATTACGTAATTCAAAAAAATCAGGCTATCAGAAGTTCCTTTCAAGTCAGTAAAATATTTCACCTTCAGCCCGTGGGTATGTCTGTCTTTAACCTGGCCATGCATTCATATCAAAATACATCATTTAGGATTCAACATTTTCCTAAGGATGCTCTTCCCAGAGCTCCAGCACGGTAACAACAGCCTTGCAGTTTGTTTACTTTCCCCTAATGCCCTGCATGTTTGGAGGTCAGCAGCTGACAGCATATATGCCTACAAATGCTTAAAAAATTAAAAAATAAACAAAAATTAGTCCTGTTGTTGAGCCAAAAATATCAAGGATTCAAATGTGTATGTAGAACCAGATATTTGACAAAAATCACCTTTTACTCCCCTGTTCCTTTGCTGTTCAGTATGGGGCCAGGCTCATTGCAGAGCTTAACAACTGCTTTAGGGAGCGATGGAAGGGCAGAACATTGAATTGTCACTCAGAAGCACCAAATCTGTCATTAGGAAAAATTCAAAGTGATACAATACTGATGTCAAAAGTATTTTTCTGAAAAGTAGAACAAGTGGACATTGTCCCTTCCTAACAGCTCAAGCATACAGCCTCCTGCTGTTTCTGTACTCACTAAAGCAAGCGAAACTCAGAGGGAGAAGCTGCTTTAACTGTTACTACACAGTACCAGAGTGACTTGCTATTAGCTACCTTCCCACCACTTCTCTTCCTGTTTTTCTACCTTTGGCTAATATAGTAATTCATCTCATAAGAGATAAAACTACTACACAACTGTTCCCATGTAGAGCTTCATGCTGGATCATCTGAATAGAAAGTCATGGCAACTGATGCATTTCTGCAAGCATCAGTATCACTTAGGAGATATTTCCCCATTAATGTTTACCTCATCTTAAAATAGGCTACCCTAACCTGCAGCGACTCCCATTTTATTTCACATTTCCAAGTGCTGGTAACAGAAGAAGAATCACATAGGTCTCATTACAGGATTGCCCTCTGGAAATAAATTTCACATTTGCAAAATGCTCATTAACTGAACCACTGAACAACACAGACCGCCTCTCCTGCATTTGCACCCTTAAGAATTTTAAACCTGACTACTAATGACTACCCCATATTATAAATCATTTAGAAGCAGGAAAAAATCTAGTAATAAAAAAAGTAATCTTCTATCCCACAAACTTAGCATTTTAATTTTTTAAATTTCCTCTTACCTTTTCCAGCAAAATTATCAATCTCAGTTCATTAAAAATTGTCAGTCTCCCTTTTAAAAGCCTCTATCAGTCTTACACGTATCAGTACATTGCATTATATTGACTAGGGAGCACCGTGTCTTATCTGCCAGGAATACAAGTATTCATCATCATACTGCAAAGGTGCTAGAGCATCTAGCATAGCAATTTATTGTTCATTTTATATTGTTCAATTTATTGACCTTCAAAATCATGAAGTCCAATCATAAACCCACCACCACGATGTCTGCTAAACCATCTCCCTAAGCGCCTCATCTACATGTTTCTTGACCACTGCCAGGCATGGTGACTCCACTTCCCTGGGCAGCCTGTTCCAGTGTTTCAGCACTCTTAATATGTGAATTTTTTTCCTAATATCTAACTGAAACCTCCCTGTGCAACTTGAGGCCATTTCCTCTTGTCCTATCGGTAGTTATACTGGAGAAGAGATCGACCCCCATCTCACTACAACCTCCTTTCGTGTAGTTGTAGAGAGCGATAGTTTGCTTTGAGTCTCCTCCTGACTAGATAACCCCAGCTCCCTCAGCTGCTCCTCATAAGGGCTGCGCTCCAGCCCCTTCCTCAGCTGTGTTGCCCTTCTTTGGACACGCTCCAGCACCTCAGTGTCCTTCTTGTAGTGAGTGGCCCAGAACCGAACACAGGTTCGAGGTGCAGTCACCAGCATCGAGTACAGCGGGACGATCACGTCCCTAGTCCTGCTGCAGCCGCTGTTCCTAATACAAGCCAGGATACTGTTGGAATTCTTGGCCACCTGAAACTGTATGGCTTCTGGAGAATATAACTTGGTTCTGATTTCCATCTACAGGTTTTGCATCTTCAGACACCACCCCAAACTGGAAGAATAAGTAGCCATGGCTCTGCCCTAGTATGTTGTTTCCGAAAAAATACCTGCTGTCCGGTTAGGCACTCAGCTCTGTCACCCATGATTACAACAGCCCCGTCAGGTGAGAGGACACTTATTTCCAAAGCATGACACGCTGTAGGTACAGCCAGCATGTGGGGTGCCTTACTGCACTAGGTTGCTGCTCTAGACAGGTAATATAGTGCAGAGAACCATGCTGGGTAGAACAAGCAGATGTAGAGCCTCAAATCTCAGCTTTTAAATCAATGCCTTTATGGAGAGAGTGGTTGGGGCAGGAGCAAGCGGTAGGAAGGAGCTGTAGTGGGTCCCAGCAGGGATTAGAAGGAGCTGCAGTGGCACAGAGAAAGGGCTTGACATCTATGCAAAACCTTGCTGAAGTTGGTGAAAGATTCCTGATACATCCAGAAATCTTTCAGACGAGATTCAGCCTGGGGCTCAAAGACTTACACTAAAACATTACATTGCTCAATGTATGCTATTTTAGTTAACATATTTTTTCTATAATGCATTGCATTCTCTTTATCAAAACATTTATAATAAAGCTGTGTTCGTTGTTTTTCCTTTTCTTAAAATTAACAAAACAAACCTAGATTTCTTCTTAGAAAAAAAAAGATCCCTAAGATTATTGGTTCAAAACGTGATTTTAACACTCAGTGGAGCCAGCCTCCCTCTAAATGTTAAGGAGAAGAAAGAGTTACAACCTCTCTTTATGATACAGCAACAGGATATCAGATATAGAGTCCTGGAAGTAAAATAGTTTATTCACAAATTAAGACCAACCAAAAACTGGATATCATGAACTGTGAGCAAACCCAAAATGTCAACTGTCTCAATCTCTGCCTTGATGAAAAAATCACCAACAGCTGTGAGGGAAACTACTTCTCAACACTTAAGGTCAGAAAAATCTTCCCCACATCAGATTGCAATGTACACTACTGAAGTCATACTGGACAAAAGAAAAAAGCACAAGAAAATCTCACTGATGTGCTAAACAACATCACTATCTTACATTTGCAGAACACTCATCACAAATGCTTTTCCTAGTGTTTCCCCAAATATTGATTAAACCACTTATCGCATAAATGTACTGAATATTTTTAAAAGTAGAACTTAACTAGAATTTTTTCTACGTGCTTCCTGAAAACTTACATGCAGTCTGAGAAAAAAACATGGAATAAACATGTAGCTTAAAGCAACAAGTTGAATGTGCCTGATAGTTTCAGGTTAAACTGCAAAATGATCCATCAAGCCATAGATTCATCTCTTCTCCAGTTCAGATTTCTATGTATTTGATCCAAACAGCTATGGTGACCATCTTTCACTGCTTGAGAATTTTGAATACTGTAGAAAAGGACAGGCATGTTTGCACTCCCAGTGATACAGCACTGCCTTATCGCTGCCAGTGGGCAGGTCACTCACAGTTCCCAGGGCAGTATAAAACACTTCTTTGAACCGTCCCACAACTGCTTTAAAGATTGCAGTGAACAGAGTAGTGCTGTCCCCAGTCCATTCCATCTCCTTGTCTGAAAGCCATTCTACATCTTTCATCAAACTTGCTGCCCTTTTTTGTGCACTTTTCAGTTCTATCAGTCTTCTCGAAGCAGACTTACAAGAATTGCTCAACCAGTCAAGATAAGGGTATATTATGAAGTTACAAAGCAACATAGCAATGGTTGAGTCCTAATTTTTTCTTTCACAATAACTCTTAAATGTTCCACCTGCATTTTGATCATAACTAACCCTTCAGTTTATGTTTGCAGAAAGACGTTAATGTTAGTGATGCCAAGGTCTCTTTTCTCAATGGAGCCTTTTTGCTGTGTATGCATATTTTTGGCTACATATTACATACAGTAATATTCAATTAGGATGTGGTTTTGTGTGACACACACATGTATACACAAATACATATATATAAATTCTAAATTAATAAACATTTAATGTAACATGCTGCTTTGCTGCTGCCCTGGCTTTAAGGATAAGAAGTCTTTGGGCAATTTTTGTCACTCAGCTGTTAATATTTTTTTTTTCAGAATAATTTTGTATATTCATCCAACTTGATCACTGCATTATTTTTTTCCCTTCATTAATGACATAATGAGTTTTTAAAAGAAATCCATGATAACCTCATACTAAGGAAAGTGATTTAGTCCTACTTTTTCCCCCACCCCATTATTAGAAAGTAATTAATCCATGAAATAAATCCCTTTTAAACTGCTTTTCATTAGCTTCCTCAAGAGACTCCAGTGAGGAACTCATCAAACCCTTTTTGGAAATCCAAGTGCAGAACAACAACTTGATCATCCTAATCCAGATGCTTCTCTGCTCATTCAAGGCTCTTTATTCAATTTGCAAGGAGCAACTCCTCAAGTACTGATTTCTTTCCAGTATTAGTGGTGCAAATATCATCATCTACTTTATTAATTTTGTTATTCATTCAGCACAGAAGTTGGACTTCTTGGTCTATCGTTTTAGAATTCCTGCATATCCTTTCAGAAACCAACATCACATGTCAAAACCATGAGTTTTCCTACGACCAAGAACAATTAAAGAGAAAGTTTTCTATTACAGGTCAGTATTTTATTTTTCAGTTCTTTTGGATTGCCATGTGGTCCTGGAGATTGATTTCTTTTGCTTTTACGGATGTGATCTAAAATTTATTGTCATTTCTGATTAAGGTAGACCCTCACACAGTGAGACAGATTTATGTGAAAACTGCTCTAAACTCTTTAAAAAAAAAAAAAAAAAAAAAAAAAGCCAATGCAAAACACTTACTTTGCATTCATTAACTAATCTTCCTGGAGTGCTCCTTTTCTATCTGCTCTTTAAATAGCACACTCACTAGAAGACACTCTGAAAAGCTTCCTGCTTCTGATATTTCTGCGAGAAATCTTCATTTGCATTTATTAATTATTCTTCCAGCTTTTTCAGAAAGTGTTTTTGGCTCCTAATTCACCCATATTCTATCTCCTATGGTATGTAAAAACAAATCAAGCAATCAAAATGGATTCCTAGTTGGCTCTAAAATGAAACTTCACTTTCACTTCAAATCTGTATGTTTGAATGAACAAAGGAATAGTTAATAGCAACAGTCTCATTAAATTATTTATGGGGTGGCTTACATCTCCAAATTATTATTTCAGATTTTCTGGAAATTCAGACAAACATTACTGAATCAGTAAGGTTCAAAACATGCTTTCCAAAGCTGACTCCATAAAGCAGCTAGATTTGTTTTCTACATAAAAGTATGAACAACTGAAGCTGTGTCTAAGTGTTTTGTTCAGTTTTTCACAATCTAAGTGGACATGCCAAGTGCTGTAGGAAATTCTCATCTGAAAATACCCACATTGCAATAAAATGATAAAAATATTACAGAAAGAAGTAATTTACGAATTCTGTTGGTGATGAGAGATGGGTACCATCACCTACACAGGAGATGTCAAACACATGACTGGAATAAAACATGACCATGTATTTGGGCAACATCCTGAAGTCTTCCAGAACCAATGACAAGATAAATAATAGCAATAACGAGCAATGCATTGCCATTTTTTCATTTCTGAATAAATCACTTCAGAACTCATTAGGCTATTTCAAATTGTTGCAAATAGGATGCAGAGCTGCTGCCACTCTTTTTTTTTTTTTTTTTTAACCTCCTGTTTCCTGAGTGCAGCCTGTAGTTAGGCAATACTATGAAAGCAGATGACTCTGGTTTCCACTAATAGTTTTACTGAGTGCCTCAATTTACAATTAAATAAGCAAGAACACAAGCGTTCTTGTAAATGACGCAGTGCTATTTCTTCTTTATTATTTCACCTGTAAATATGATTATTTCACCAATAAACCTCATTAACTGAGGTCCTGTACTACACCAAGAAAATAAAGACTGCAAGTAATACTTTGCTTGTGCTCTTGATTGTGTACTGTAATGTTCTGCTACATTACCCTCTGCAGAAAATTAACTTACATGCTTACTCTATGAATTTTCTCAGCTGCCAAAACTGGAAAGAAGGCCATTAGATGAAATAAGCTAACTTATATGAAAGGTTATCATTAAGCACAGATTGGCAAAAGATATTGAAATTTACTGACTTTCATTTGCAAAAGAAAACAGCAACAATATCTACCATTACTAAGTATTCTATGACTTATTTCAGTAATACTTAATTTTCTTTCTGTGCTTGCAAGCATGCAACCCAAACATGTAATTTAACCATCAAAGTTTGGGGTGAGAATTCAATTACAATATTAATTTCCATTAATATAACACATTATAATTTGGGCAGATTTACTGTAATGCTATAGAACACTTTCCAGCACTAGAATGGATTGAGAAACTTTTGCTAGAAAATTTCCAACAGACTTGCAGTATATACAACATCTCATTATACCAAAAAGGTGCCAGGGGCCTTGCGAGGGATGTGAGCTTTAAATGAAAACTCTCAGATCACCCTATTTAATAGGATCATCTCCCTGAATCTACCTGAGCTGCACTCAAAGGAATGAATTGAAAAGCAGCTTTAACACACAAATAGGTCTATCCTTCCCAAGCCTTAGCTCTTCCATCTCAAATCTATCAAACTGAGCCTCTTTATGACAAGGAACACTTAGCAAAACAGCCTAAAGGTGGTTTTGTTGTTATTTTTAACTATGTTCTCATAGGAAATGTCAACTTCCATCACTTTTGCAAGATGGAGACACCAAAAAGAATATTGCTTTTTCCATCTCCCCCACGATTATGCTATTTAACAATTATTTAAAACAGTAAAGTACATATAATACACAGAGAACACAAACTGACAACTGCAAGGTACCACATACAAAATTCTTACATGTTAATGAAGTGAATCAAATTAGAAATATGTAAGTCTTAGCTGCAAGGGTCTGAGTATTTTCACAAAAAGCTGAAGCATGTGGTACCCCAGAATAGAACTACTTTCTTTTGACTGGTGTGTAAATTTGTATGAGGGCTAGTATAAGGACCAGACAGATACATCAGCTTTCAAAAAGCTGTTGATTTTTTTGGCAAGATTAACTCAAAGCTTCTCCTTTCTAAATGGGTAGTTATTTAGAGAATTGATGCTAGGACATCATACATAATCAGTCAAAATGAAAACTGTTTCTTAAGTATATTTTAGAATCTTTTATCAGAAGAGGTTTCAAGTGTGCAACAAACAGCTCCACCTACTGTCCCAAAATCAATAAAAGCATTTCCCAGATCTTCCTTTCCAAGCTGCAGTTACAGGTCTCTCACAACTTCACATCCTCTCTGTTCTTTCATCATGAAGGGCTACACCTGAAAATCCTCAGTCTCAAAGCAAAAAGGACTAGAGGACTTATAGTCTCCTACTCTGCAGGTCTTCACATCTCTGTTAGAGAGCTGAAGGGCCACTCAGCCCAGAAAAGTAGGAACAAGCTCCCGAGTGATGGGGCTTTCCTGCCCCATGACTGCAGCAGGAGCTTGCAAGAGGAGGCAGAGATGCTCCCCTGGCAGTCTTAGCTCCTTGACATCTAGCAAGTGCCACTGCCAGTGTCTCTCTCCAAGTGATGGAAGTAAATCTGGTTGAAAAATACTGGTACCTGCGCCAGAAGTGGTACCTATGCCAAATCAAAGCTTGATGCAATGTATTAGGGAATTTTCTGAGTTTTGATATTTAAGATTCTTGAGTGCAAGAGGAAAGAGTATTCAAAAAAAAAACAGCAACAGTTGGCTCCAGCTCTTGCCTTCTGCATGACAGGAGGAGCAACACAGTACCAAACCCTCTTAAACGAAAGGCCTAGGCTTTAGTAATTTTAATCAGCTCTGTTCACAGAATCACAGAGTGGTGGAGGTTGAAAGGGGCCTCTGGAGATCTAGTTCAACTCTCCTGCTCAAGCAGGGACACCTAGAGCATGTGGCACAGGGTGGCATCCAGGTGGGTTTGGAAGATCTCCAGAGAAGGAAGCTCTACAACCTCTCTGGGCAGC
>JAYECN011264162.1:0-29924 GCA_035222435.1 Microcambeva ribeirae | reverse complement strand
ATCTCCTGCTGCACCTTATAGCACCACGCTATAGCAACTGGTGCCCTCACCTCTGGGACGGAGATCTTTGTTTGGTGCCCTCCAGCTCCAGAGGCAAATCCAAGATCCATCTCCCACTTTCCCCACAAAAGCCCTCTTGATCAGGACTGGTGGGTTTGGGGACTGTGAGGAACAAGCCCCTTCAGTGGCTGCAGGGCCAGTGAGCAGCAAGTAGTTGAAGGTCCGTTGGGATAAAGAAAGGAAATGCGAGTCCGTAGCCTGCCGCTTGGGATACTCTCCACGGGGGAGGACTCTTCGGCTCTAGCCACTGCACCGTGACCCGTTAATGTACTTTGCATGGAGCAGCTGCTTAATGTAAAGCAGCTCTTGGCACCGGGATGTGAACAGCAAAATCTTCCCTCCCAGGAGAACTTCCCAGCCACCAGGCTACAGAGCCATGCTCACCTTTGATTTTTCTTTCCTGCTGCTTCCATCCTCACCTGTAATGAAAGTCCTGAGACTGAGATTTGGCCACCAGGGTTGTTGGTGATACATGGAGAAGAATAAGATCAGAATTTGGCCCCTTCCCCTCTCTTCTGAGTTGGTTCATTTGTTTCTGATTTAAGTGATCTGGGCCAAAGAGGAGATACTTAGTCCAAAGCCAGATACCTCTTGTTTGAAATACATGTGTCAGGGTCATCATTAGGATTATTTTGTACTGCTGACATGGGACAACCAGCTGAGAAAGGACTTTCTAGACAGCCAGATGATGCCGGGAAGTATTTTAGGGCAGGGAGAGGCAGCCAGTGCTTGGGAGAAAGCGGGGGAAAAGGCTGCTAAGAAATAGGACTGTCTTTGACATATGCCACAGGAGTGCCCTGGTGAATCAGGGAGCAAAAGGAAACACAGAGCTGTGTTTTAACTATATCTCCCCTCTCCCTGCCATCTACCATAATGATTTCTTCCTTCGATGAGGGACCCTAATGGGTAGGTGCCCAGTGAGCCTGCCGTAATGGGTTCTGCGTGGGTAGGTTACTGTGGAAGGTCACTGTGTGCCACAAAACCCCTTGATGTATGTCTCAGGTAAATCATGTTCTCCAAAGGAAAACACAACTGGATTTTGCCTTTCCTTCAAATCCGTTTCAACATGCAAAAGATTTTTCCCAGCATTATGGGCCAGTAGATACTATTAAGTCTTTCATTAAACAAACTGCCATTGAAAAGAATCAGATCTTAGCAGAATCTTCTGAAATGTAGACTTTTATTTTTGGTAGGTTCAGTAAGCTTGTTTTTTGCTGCCTTTTAACACATCTAATTGAGGCTGAAATGAGGCAAAGTAAGGGGCAGCATGTTCACATAAAGAAAATCAGAATTTCATCCGGAGCTCTAAAAACAAGTTGTTGAGCCAGTTTCACTGCTATACTCTGGCTTCTTTGTGCCAATCCAGAACTTCAGAATTGTCATAAATTCAGCTTAACTAGCCAGTAAAATTGCATTTATGGTTGCTTTGCAATGCTGGAATGATGAAAAGCAGCCAGCACGTATATCAGTAACTAGCAGTGGTCTGTCTTTTTACAGTAGTCATTTGTGTCGCTGCAGCTGCAGTTTAGCTGAGAACTTTAGGGCACGATCCTCATTTACTGATTTCACACTGACTTGGCTAGAGTTATTCCTCATTTACACTGATAAGATTGAAGTGCCTTTATAGCTCCCATCAGATCAGGCAGTGACTTTGAAAAAAAAAAAAAAAAAAACCTCTGATTTTAGACAAAGAGGCTGGAGTGTAATAAAAGCTGTGTGTTATCCTTCACAGGCACCTTGAATAAGGCCACAGGGAGCAAAAGGAAAAGACTGAAAAGCATGGTTTCTTTTCCTGTAGTTTTATGATTTACGTTTTCTAGCCCTGTGATTTTTTTAGCCTCTAATTAAGTCATAAGACTGGATGAGGTGGATGCTTACATCTAGTAAATGGCCACCTGTTTCACTTAATGAACTTAGCTACTAATTACAGGTGGAGCTCACTTCAGAGGGCTACTTTCAGCCAGGAATTTCAAGTACCAAAATTTTACTTAAAGAAAAAAAAAAAAGTATTTGTTTTCTTCTTTATACAAAGATAGGGTTAACCAGAATGGCTGACATCACAGGGGAATGTCAGGCTATAAATGAAATATTTTTCTGTCCATTTTCGCACTCCTGTGTTGACATTCCTTAATATGATCAATGTGGTCTTTGGCCTTGATAGTCACTGGCTTTCGGCCACTGCAAGATGATACTATAATGTACAACAGCTCTACCTGTTTGTATTGTTTTGCAGATTCTGGGAAAAACGAGGTGAATTATAGTTGTCCCTTCTAGGGACCTCTGCATAGTTAGGTAGCCAGACTGGTTTTCTGCAGTGCAGGAGAGTACCGTTTTCTTTGAGATCGTCGCCTCTTCCCCTGCTGTCTGCTCTTCATTGCTCTGAGAAGTGATTTCTAAACTGCAGTTCAGGAGGTAACACTTCAAGACACTGAGGATGTTTTAACAGGCACATCGTGTAACTAGCTTTCTGTATAAGTGGATTTCTGCAATGGAACACATTTGCTGTGCTGTTATATGTGGTGGTTATGAATTACTATCTACCATTTGAATACCATTTATTTGGACTCCGGCATAATTTAGGAACTGTCCTCTACTACATTCCTCCAAGGGGAGAAAATTGTTTTGAATCACAAGGACCTCTTCTCAAGCAAGAGAGCAGCTTGCTAGCCTCATATTTTATTTATAGAATTGCAAGAAGCTGAGATCTGGATTTGGTTTACTTACAGTAGCTCTTGTCTATTCTTTTTTTTTTCCAGAATAAGGAAGTGACATGCAAAAGAGAGAAGTGCCCAGTGCTTTCCAAGGACTGTGCTCTCGTCATTAAGCAGAGAGGAGCTTGCTGTGAGCGTTGCAAAGGTGCAGTTCCTTTCCTGTAGTTTCTCTCTTTTAAAAATATTGTCAGTTCTTTCTGACAAGTTTATTTTGGTGACAGAGTTAGAATCTTCAACAACTGACACTTGGCTGTCACCAGAGTTTTCAAAAAGACAGCAATCACAATTAAAATTAATGGACATGCATAAAATGACATGTCCTCCCTGTAATTAGCTTTTGAGCAATCTCAATCCTTTAGAAATATATATTTATTCTGCTTCACTGATATTTTAAAAGCCTTTTGAGTGATATCTCTTGTTCTAAGTTTATCTGCTATGAATATTTTAGGTCAAAATCACTCTGCTAGTAGTAACTGGTCACTAAGCTTCTTCAGTAGTTCGACAAAATAGAAATAATACTTTCTATTAATAGAGGGCATAACAATCATTCATGACTATTTTTTTTCTCCCCATGTTAAAAATAAACAAATAAAAACTTATCCATTTTACTAAATATTTCCTGATTCAAATAATAATAATGTATTAGAATTTTTCCTTAAAACTAAAATGGGCAATGATCTGAACACTATACATTTATTAGTTGACCAACATGGTATCTTTTAAATTCTTTAGAATTCTTTAGAATTTTGAGTTAATTATAATTAAAAAATGAATTGTGTGAACATGCTTATTATGTAATTATCATGTTTATCTGTATGAGAAATGTGCAAGTAGATTAAGTTGAAAACAAGTCTTTTTATACAGTAAATATAAGCTATAAAGTACTGTAATTTTGCTGAGAAATTACTGACATAGTCAATTAGGTGAAGAATGTCAAATTCAGAAAACTTTTTTTTTTTTTTTCTTTTTCTGTTGTTTAATTACCCATTGGAGATATAATGGCTTTGGGAAGGCGATAGGGTAGGATGAATTGTTGGGAAATACAAGCATTTACTGCCCTCTCAAAGGAAACACAAGTACAAGAAAATAGATTGCACTGAAATTCAGATGAAAGAGACATGGTGGAAGTGCAATTTTCCTGGATGGTTGCAGAGATGTGTTATCTAGTCTATTCATGTTTTGCTTCTACAAGGCAACTTCAGAATAGGTTGGGCAAGCCCAAATATAAATTCGTGTCTGTAAGGCAGACACTAAAAAAAAAAAAAAAAAAAAAAAAGAAAAAAAAGAAAGAAAAAAGGATGCAAGTAATACCAACTGTACTGTAGTTACAGCTTTCACATAAATTAACCATAATTTATTCTATTTGTCAAATTCTGTTTAGGTTGGAGGTTGAGTCTCCATTTTGATAAAGAGCGTATTGCCTGAAAATTTTAAATGTATTTTAAATGTAACATTTTAAATGTTTACACATATGTACACATATGCATACAGAATGATTCTACATGGAAGGAAAATTAATGCTTTAAAACAGAGGATACAGAAATCAGGCTTTAAGGGCTATCATCAGCTTAATTCAAACTCCTTCTAAAGCTTTCATGTAATTCTGAAATGTGGTGAGCATCTTCAGAAAATTATTAATAGGCCTGAGTCGGAGATCTCCAGATCTGTATGCCTGACATCTCTAACAGGAAAATTAATAGAAAGTATTAAAAACAGAATTAGGGAGCACATGGATAATTGTGATATACAATTATATTTTCCTAGAGTCTTTTAAAATGTTAATGAGTATATTGACAGAGAGATCCAGCTGATGTTATCTTGGATTTCTAATAGGCATCTAACAAGATCCTGTGCCAAAAACTCCCAAAAAAATAAGCAGCCCTGAGTTTATAGAGAAACTCTTCTCATCAATGAATAACTAAAAGAACGAAGAGATGAATGGCTATGTTTTTAATATAAAAAATTAATCAGTGGATTCTTGCAAGGATCTTAACCTGTCAGCTTACTCAAAACTGATCTAGAAAAGGGATAAAGGGTGACACAAAGTTTGCTGGTAATGACCTCTTTAGGGTATTAAAACAAGAAGATTGTGAAGAGTTACAGAATGTTCTTATGACACTGAATAGCTGCTGATAAAATGGCAAATTAGTGTAGATGCACATGTAAAGGGTTACACACAGGACAAAACAGTCCTAAATTTTCAAATATAATGTTGGGCTCCTAACTGATGATTACCAGTTCACAACTCATCCCCAATGTAGTAATGACTCTGTGGCTCAACACTCAGTCTCAAAAGTGAAAACCAAATGTTGGAATTTTTAGGAAAGGAGTAGAGTACAAAATGAAACTCCCCAACTCTACTCTCTCTCTGTGTTGTGCACCCTCTTCAGAAATACTACATATAGTTCTGCTTTCTCCCTCTCTGGAAGCTAATGTAGATCTACAGAGCAGAGAAGAGCAATAGCAATGATAAAGAAATGGCATAACTTCCCTTCAAGAAATACCTATGACTCATCAGTTGAAAAGGATGTTCTAGACATTTATAAAGTGATGAATTACCTGGAAGAGATGAAGAGGAAATGATTGTTCAACTTCTCCTTCAGAATAATAACTAGGTCACATGATTCAAAAATAGCAGGTGCCAGGTTCAACATTAGTAGTAAGAGATGCACCTTACAACATATGCTTAGACTTATGCTTAAACATAGACTTAAGAAGAAAGGTCAGCTTTAAACTTTAGCATTGCCAGGTGGTGAAGCTTAATTTTGCCAAGTAAATGCTAAATTTCTGCTATTTCTAAAAGGTAAAGCTAAATACGTGTCTGTATAATTACAGCAGCCCCTACACCACACTTTGTCACCAGGCTATTCTGGAGACATGTGAAGAGGCTGACCTTCACCTCACAGGGAAGCTGCTTTTTTTTCTTGATGCCTTGTATGTTGTGGAAGCTCCTGTTCTGTGCAGAAGTCGTCTGTGTACAGTTACAGGGCTACAGTCTTATTGGGATCATGAAGACAAGGTGGGGTAGCTCACGTGACTGAAGTGTTGCGATGGATGGACACAGGCTCCTTAGGAAGGACAGGACAGGAAGGTGAGTATGTGGAATTACCCTTTACATGAGAGAGCAATTGGATCAGGGAGGTCTGCCCTGGGGGCAGCTGAGGACTTGTGGGTCTGGATTGGAAGCTTCATGTTTGCAGGTCCTGTCCTCATGGGAGACCTTGATATCTGCTAGACACAAGAAATCTGGAAGGTTTGTGGAGGGAGTGCACTGATGATCAACTTCTTAACAAGAAGTGATCAAGAAGCCAGTGAGGGGAGATTGAACCTCTTCCCTACAAACAAGCAAGAACTGGTTGGGGCTGTTGGGAGCAGCCTTGGATCTCTCCAAGGCATCTGATTGACACTGTGTTCCAAGCTTCAAGAATGGTCTAACCCAACACGAAACGAGTAGGCAGGAGGCCTACATGGAGGAACAAGGAGCTCCTGACATGTCTCAGTATTCAGAGATAAAAAAGAAGTGTACAAGAGGTGGAAGTGGCAACAGACAACCCAGGGGAGTATACTGTCTGAGCATGCAAGAATAATGGGGTGAAACCCCATTAATCAACGTGAAGCTTTCTATGGTGAGACAACTGGCTTGGTGGATGAGGTGGGGAGCAGTGGATTTTGTCTACCTTGACTTCAGGAAGGCTTTTTTGTCTCCTATAACATCCTCATAGACAAGCTAATGCAGTTGGGCTAAGATGTGGACAGTGAGATGGACCGAAGGCTGGGTGAACAGCCAGACTCAGATGGCTATGATAAGAAGCATGAAGTCCAGCTGGAAGCCAGATACTAGTGGTGACCCCCAGGGGTCAAGACTGGTGCCAAAACCATTTAATATCTTCACTAATGACCTGGATGTTGGAACCAAATGCACTCTCAGGAAGTTTAGAGATGATACAAAATGGTAGGAGTGGCTGATACACCCACACACTTGTGGTACTTTTCAGAAGAACCTGGAAAAATGGGCAGGGAGGAACCTCATCAGGTTCAACCAAGAGAAGTACAGAGACCTGCCCCTGGGAAGGAATAACTCCATGCATCAGTACAGGCTGGGAACCAACCAGCTCAAGAGCAGGTTTCCAGAGAAGGATGTGAAGATCCTGGTGGACAAACTGAACATTGTGCGCTTGGGTCAAAGGCCAGCAGTATGGTGGGGTGCATTAGGAAGAGAATTGCTAGCAGGTTGAGATCCTGACCCTTCCCCTCTACTGAGCACTGGTGAGACCATATCTAGAGTTCTGCGTTCAGCTCTGGGCTCCCCAGCACAAGAAAGACATAGGGCTCCCGAAGCAAGTGCAGCAAAGGACCGCCAAGATGATTAGGGGACTGGAGCATCTCTCGTAAGAGCAGAGGCTGAGAGAGTTAGGACTATTCAGCCTAGAGGAGCGAAGGCTCAAGGCGCCTTGTCAATGAGCATAAATACCTAAGGGTACAGTATAAAGAAGATGGAGACAGACTCTTCTCCCTGGAGCCCACTGACAGGACAAATTGGAACAAAGGAAATTCATCTGAACACAAGAAAACACTTTTTTTTTTTTTTTACTATGTGGGTGACAGAGCAGTAGACCACGTTGCCCAGGGTGATTTTGCAGTCTCCATCTCTGGAAATATGTGAAACCCAACTGGGCAACCTGCTCTAGGTGACCCTGCTTGAGCAAGGCGTTGGTATAGGTGAACAGGAGTCCCTTCCAACCCCATCCATTCTGTGATTCTATGAAAACCCAAAATGGGTGTCTTGTGGGAAGTATTCGGGGATCGAGGGTGGGAGGTGTCAATGCGAGGCAGATACAGCCAGCTGTGTACCAGTTCCCTTTGCTGTCCCAGCAGCTCTCCGGCACTTTCAGTGCAGAGTTCAGCTGCAGCTGAGACTTGGCCCTGCAACGTTTGTTCTCAGTTACTATTTTGTCAAGCTGCCAGAATGCCCATAGGGAACACAAGCAGGAAAAGGGAAACAGTGATTTTTACTGGTTATATTTCATCTAAACCTGAACAAAATGTTATGAAGAAAAGACACCAGAATCTGATGGATTTTTTTCTTGGCCTAATTCCCAAACTCTGAAAAGTCTTAATCAGGCCGCAAGGGCTATTGTAAACTCTCTTTGATAATGTCAGGTCTTCCCACCTTGTGAAAAAACAAATGAATGGCTGCTGTCATCTGAGTACAGTATCAGGAGGATAACATCAACACCAAAGGGTACATTTCCAGAACCGGCTTGTGTAGGAAGAAAACCACCACTCTGAGTCATTTGTGACATTGCGGCCAGGATACTTTATTCTATTATAAGGAAGGCATGATGACCAGCTGTGCAGGTCCAGTATGATATAAAACATTTTGAACTAAGAAGTTCTGTAGGCCTACAACAGCGCATCTTGCTAAGCTCTCTTGTTCAGGGTGTTATATACAGGAGAACTTGGGTTGTCTGCAGAAAGTTTTCCTGTAAATGGTTGCAGGAATAGAGCACATGTCCATTGCTCCTGTTTGGGCATTTTCATGCTGCTTAGATGACTTTCAGCACTTCTTTCCCTCTGCCTCGCCCTTCCTTTCCATAATAAATGGAAAGATAAAGAAGAGCTTTTGCAATCAGAAATGAAAAATAGAATGATATTCACTGTGATGGAAATGTTGTGTTATCCCTTTCATATAGGGAGATTTTTGCTCTACTGCATATTTTAAACCCCCATAGAAGTAACATGTTTTAACAGTATTCCTTACTTTAAGCACAAAGGACCTTCCATAGTAAAGTTGGTGGGGCAAGGCACACTTTTTACTTTTTTTTTTTTTTTTTCCCTGTGTTTGTGCAAAGTCTGAAACAGACAAATGTGGGCCCATTATTATGGCTCCCTGCTGCAAGGAAAGTGCAAAAAAATAAGCATAATGGTGAGCGCTTTCTATGAGACTATTCTGACAGATACTTTTTGTGTTTTATAAAATGTATACCATTCATTCTGAAAGAATTAAAAAATTAAGCCCTCTTATTACTTTAGCATAGGAAAAATATGCCACTTTTCATCTCTCATTATATTTAATATATTTAATGAAAACATATGAGATCACTGAGATTATAGAAATAGATTTGGCAGCATTTTCTTACTTAGTTGGATGGAGACATGTCACTCAGATATAGAGCTCTCTACACCTCTAATAATAAGTTATTCCTCTCTGAAGAAGTGACATTGCTGGCTCAAGGTTATATAAAGTGGGGTTATTTGTCACAGCAAGTATAACTTGCAATCATATGCAATTTCCCACATGCAATTTTGCTTTTTGTGTGCTTGTTAACTTTTGAGAGTTACTTTTTGGTTTGCTTTTAGTTAATGAACTTAGAGGTTTATAAGCTCTGCTCTATTGTGAAGAAAATCCTAGAGTCTCCCAGAGAAGGGAATCAGAGCCCAGGCATCAGCAGGACTAGTTCCCCTGCATATTGGATATCCAAAGCGGTCGGAGTTAATTGCACATTTCTTGGGAAGGATATCAAATATTATGCTTGAGGACTGCAGCCAATTTCAACTATTAGGGCTGGCTTGCGGGAGGAAGTCAGAGGGAGGTTACGAGTTTATCAGTGCACGGGCTGATCAGCACCCTGCACCCTGCAGAGCTGTACGCTTGGCGCTCTGCTTGCCGTGTGAGACAGGCAATATGACTTTGGTGCCTTGCTGCAAGGGCGCCCAGGTGGCCACTTTGCTTGGCGTGCCGATGGGGCACCATCACTGTACCTTGCAGCTCGCCACGAGACCTAATGTGTGTGGAGGGATGGGAGGCAATTGCATATTTTTCTACTAAAATCTGCTTCACCTTTACCTGAATAATATAGTCCTGGCCTCCATCAGAAACAGGTTGTGGGAAGAGATGGTTCAGGAAGGAAATCAAGTCTAACTTTTTGTTTGGTCTTTTCTCCTTGCCTCTCAGTAATGCGCTCCAGCTCTGAAGGAGGAGACCCTCTCTTTGAGGCTGGGCGTTATGTTCATTTTGACATTCGCTCAGTTTGTAGCTCTGTATTTCCAGCAGAGGTAAGGATTTTGAATCAGTGACATGTAGCCACTAAAGGCAGTATCATCACTTTATGGTATCAGTTTTGGTCACTACTGCTTATGCTTAAGTGTGAAAATGTCCTTCCTTCACCACTACATATATTTCACACACCTTCAATATATGTGTGTATGTCTGTCTACAATTGGTATATCCTATTGCGCCTCAAAGTTTAGATTCCCTTCCTTGACTACTTCCCTTCCCTTCCCTTGATTACTATGATTTGTGTGAGAAGCTTTCAGGAACTGTCATGTCATGTTACCCTGAATAGGCGAACCACTCTGCAGCCAAACATCAGTTACCCAGACTTCTGTGATCACACAGAAGTTCTTCCTGCTCTTACATTAGAAAACAACATGAAACATTTGTGGTAATATGCAGATGTACTGACAGCTTGTGTGTGGACACTGTGTCCAGTAAAAGGAAATCAAAGACCAAGATGGAGGTCTTGCCAAATAGCTTTCATGTGTTACATTTGCCTGGAACCACAGAATAAACAAGTTTAGTACATATATGACTGGAATAAGAAGTTCTTCTACTGTTTAACTCTGAAGCTGGAAGATGCACTGACACTACCACGAATGGTTTTGCTGCTGTGAGGAGATTGGGTATGATGGCAAGTAGTTGTGTTCACCAAGCAAGGTCATTCACAACATCCCTCGCAGCCATGAGAGGTCACAGCTCTCCAATTGCTCATCTTGGCAAGCACTCAAGATGTCAGATCAGGAATTAATAGCAACTCTAGCTACATATATTTTTGCATTGCAGAGTTCTTATGGATCTGGCAGGGTGACATATATGTATGTATATATGTATATAAGTGAGAGTGAAATTCATTTTGGGGAGTTTGCAGGGGCCAGTAAGGAACCACTGGGAGGAGACAACGTCTTGATCTCTGTTTGCTCCATGAATATAAGCTGGTTACCATCATATGCTACAAAATGCTGCAGTCAAGGCATAGCCAACTCCCAAGGCTTTGCTTTACTTTAATGTGCTGTGCACTTTAATGTGCTGTACACACATTGCATGGCGTTTGCACCTCACATCCCTCGGGTGGTGGAATTGCTGTGGTCCCGCTGCAGGTAGATTTGATTGTACTTAGCTACAGAGAAAAAGCTGGATTTTCAACCTTTTAGAGACTATCTTGGCATGGCGGGGTTTGTAAATATATTTTATCCTTCTCCGTTGACAAAGGAAGAGCCGGTTACCTGATGAAAATGACACAAAAGTTGAATTGCATCTATGGAACTTTAGTTCATTAGGAACTGTCAATGACTCTACCATTGCTAAGACATTTGGAAATATATTTATTAATAGGTGTATAAGTTCACAGTTCTTTTATTTTGGCCAACAGATTTAATGTCAGGGAAATACTGCAGAATTTGCAAATTGCTTTTGTTTTGTTTTGTTTTCTTTCTTTTTGGCTAGAGCCGATATTTAGTGTTAACATGCCTGAATTCCTCCCTGAGGATTAATTTATCAAATACTAAATAAAACATGTCTTATGGCTGTTTTCTTTTTCCTGATGTTTATTTTCCATGCCAATAGAGAGGTTCCTTTTTAAATAGAAAGTGGAGGGAAAGCAAGAGAAAGACAAACAGGAGAAAAAAGATTCTGAAGAAATGAGGAATGGGGAGCCAGTCTATTGTGCGCCAATCTATTACTTTCTCTTGGGAGAATACGGAAATGACTTGTCTATAAAATTCTCATTAGCCTAAAATAAGCAAAATTTCTTCTGGAATCTTATTAGGCAATGTCAAGTTGAGTAATAAAGGCTTGTTTTTAATGAACTCCTGAGGACACTGGTAGAGCTTTAGCGCTATTAAACTGTCTTTTCCAGTCAATTTCCCCCTTTTCATGATACTGCTCTGCGCTGGGGTGTCTGGGAAAAAAAAAAAAAAAAAGTTCATTTAAAAATGTTACTGCTTTTGGAATGACAAATGACTTCCTGATTGTCAGCTTGCCTACATGCCAATAACTAAATCTGCTATAATTTACATCTATTGTTATTTCAGTCCAAGTCTGTGTAAGGGCGCTTATTTTGGAATCAAATTGCTCTTTTTCAAATTAAATCCACTAAAAGTTGGTTTATGCTGTTTGAAACTAGGGCGCTCAAATAAGGCATGCACAGCATTGAATTAAAAGAGCTAAATAAGTAAATTAGAAGTGATGTAACAATTTTACCTTCATTTATTGTGCAAGAATGATTCAAGTCTGGAGGATCATTTTGCCTTTATGAGGTGGCCAGAAGTTAATGAGCAGTTTCGACTGTATATACAATAACTGACCAACTTCAAAGTATTCGGTGGTTTGGTTTGATTCAGATAAGTGACTTTAAGCTTGCATGTTTATCCAGGACTTATCTGAACTGCTTGGGTTGAGGTAGATTATAGGAACAAAACCTACAACTAACTGAAAGTTAATATTTTACATTAATAAAACACCAGCTGTCCTTAAAGACAGAAGCAGGAAGGCCTAAAAAATTAGGCACACTCCTTAGCTGATATGAATCAAGCTAGCTCTATTAAAACTAATTTTATATAACCTGTGATATTTAACCTCTTTCCGTATATAGAATCCTGAAGATTTTCGTGATGGGTGTATATCATGGAATCAAGTTTGTCTGCTAATGTTAGACTGACTCATTGCTGTTACCTTTTGTGAACTCTTTAGAAAAACTATTTGGGAGTTTGCCCCTTGATAACCACCCCTCTAGCCTTTTCCTTTATGCTTTAAGTATGTATTCAGGCAGAAATTAGTGCTTGGCATTTATATACTTAAGTGATTGTGCTAAGATCTGATCTTTCTTGATTTATTGGTTTTCCCTCCTCCCCCTTTCCAATGGTGGATGGAGACAGTAAGTTAATATACTGCTATTTCCAAAGGGAACTAAAATGTCTTTTAGGAACATGAAGTATATTTGGCCATAGTCCATTGCGGAAACAGGCACCAGGGACTTTGGTAATGGACATGAGATACGCAGTGGGCACTACTTTACAAGCCAGGCATGGTGGACCTTCAACCATGGGCTCCTTAGAAAAGCTTGACCAGGCAAGCACGCTAAAGCAGGAGGGCTTCACTTGGCTGGTCTTAGGAGAGGCCCGTGAACTTCCACGCTATGATTAGGTGGGTTAGGAAAGTCATGGTCTATGTTTGCATGTGTCAGCTGAGAGATTTGTGCATTGAAAGTGAGGTTCATTAAAACTGGCTGCTGTGTGGGCTTTGTTTTCTTTTCATTTTGAAGAATGAGTTGTGGGTGTAGCTTTGGGGTGTTCAAAGGGCAGGCAGAGTGACAGGGCACACCTTTGGTCAAGGACAGGTTAAAATACCACCCAGAGATTTCAAGAGCACTTGCTTTCTTGCCTTCTCTTCAATATGTCAGACACTCAGTCCTGTCCCAGCTCTGGCCAAGACTGTCCATGTTATTGGCTACATCTCCCCTTCCTTCGTACTGTTCTTCTCAGCTGAGCATCTGCGGACATCCAGCTCCATCACACCTCAGCTGGTGCTTGTATGATGTTCCTGTTCCCTTATTCTAGCTATTGGCCTGTGCCAAAGCTCTGGAGTGGTATATCTATCTTGAACTCTTCTGCAGACTTTCCCATCCTGGTTTCTATATATTGAACTTTAGTTGCCCACAACCTCTCCCTGACATAGTTTCTCCTGTTGTGCTGTCCCGCAGTGCTGACAGCACTAGGGCTTGCAGGCAGGTGGAAATCAGCTACCCCCTTGCTGCAAGCCGTGGTGAGATGCTAACCATGGTGACAATGGACAGTGCTGCAGGCACAAGGATTTCATAGTGCAGCTTGAGTGCGTGCATCAAGTGACAGTGAGGTGGCTGCACTGCCTTCGTGCTTTCTCAACCAGGCTAATCCTTGTACTGAAAATTTCAGTCCAAATTGCACACCTGTACATGAATATTTGCCTGGGGCTCATTATCTTTCTTACAGAGAAAATCCTCCAAATTAAAGCGCACACAATCGGTGGACAAATATGTAAGGTATTTTACAGCCAATACTAGTTTCCAACCGGAGCCTTGATTCTGCAAGGTGCTGAAGACTTCAAATCTCTCCAGTAAAACACATGCATGTATATTTAACAGCACAGATGGTTGTTCTGCTTTGAGTGCTTAAAAGTTAAGCAGATGCTTAACATCACTTTCAGACTGGGACCAGAGTCCTGGTATGACCTGATTTCTGCAGCCTGAGCAAGCGGAAACTCTTTGAACAGGCTGCTGTTTTGTCGAGGCTTGCAGCGTGCAGAAAATGAGACTCCGCTACGAGATTATCTCAGTATTTTTCAGAACGGGACGCTAAAATGCTTAAGGACCTCAGATTCCTCTCTTGAAATGTCAGCTTGTGTGTAGAAGAGCTTACACAGAATTTTATTAACGTAGTGAGAATCTAAACACTTTTTTAATGTTCAGAACCTCATCATAGCTATGCTACTTGAAAAAAAGTGAGGTTCAGCTGTATACTTTGCATCTTTGAAACTCTGTCAAAGATTAAATTATCATAACCAGCTCTTACACTAGTTATCAACTATTTTTAAAACGTATCTATTTCAGCTTAGGTAAGTGAAATTGCCTAAGCATCTGCAGGACTCTCTTGTATTGCTATTGCTCTTTACTTGGCCTGGAAAAAAAAAATCTGAATATTGCAAATACTGAAGGAACGTCTTCAGGTTTTTTTAAGCTCTTCCCCAAAGGCAGTTAATAAGTTTGTAAATGATCTTCATACCCCAGGTTCGCATTACATTTGGGGTTGAATACAAAATTATTTTGTTGCCGTTTGACGTTCCTCAGCAGTTCAGAGCTATGACCTGAAAGATATCTTTTCTACTGGGGTTGAAGATTTACTGGTGCAGTACTTCAAACTTGCAATATATGAACTTTTTTTAAAAAAGTCTGTATTTTCAGAAGGGTGCAGAAGCTATCCAAAAGCAGTTCAGAGCAGTGCACCCTGAACACAAAGAATGACTATTAGAGTAGCTGCTAAGGTAGGATTTGGAAAGAGAATGGCTCTGTGGCATGTGATTAATTTTACAATTTTGTGCTATGTGACTGGATGTAGATGACTCTGTCATTCAAAGTCTCTGGCAGGTCTCCTGTTGATTTCATGGGCTCTTGGATCAAGCCCATTTTGAGTAAAATAGACTAGGAAAAAATCCTCCAAAGCAGTAAATGGAAAATGGGCATTTTTCCCACAGAATATATTGCTTCAAAATTTTTTGGTCAGAAACATTTTGGCTTTCCAAATAATTAATTTTTAGTTTTAATTGAAACAATTTTGCATTAATAAGCAAACTCTTTCCAAACAAATATTTTATATCTTTTGCTTTTCTGGTGAGGTATTTAATTCTTTTCTTGGTGCTCCCTTTTGGCTCTCTCTTCCGCAAAAATTTAAGAAAAAAAAAAAAAAGGCAGCAAAAAAGTGGGAAGGAAACTTGTAGGAACAGCTTATAAAAATGTGAAATTACTTTTTTTCTACCAAAATACTTGGATGAAACTTCACTTGACAAAGGAAAAAGTCTGCATTTGAGGAGTGTATTTCAGCTCTAGTACTGACCGTGTGCATGAACCTTTGCACCCAAATGCAACATATTTGAGAGATGCTCTTCTGCAGGTCTCCCAGTAGCAGACTGACTTGCTTCTGTCTGTCTCTCTCTCTCTAGATTGCAGTTTTGGGGGAATTACGTACAACAGCTCAATGAAGTGGCATCTCCCGACCAATCCCTGTATTACATATCAGTGCCAGGTAAGGATGTTGTAAGTAAGTGCCACAGAAATTGAATCATGAGCTTTTCCTCTGAAATTCTGAGCATATTTTACCCAGGCCAAATAACCTTAAACATTTTATGTCTACAACACATAAGAGCTTCACATTTAAAGTAGCTTAAACCCCTTCAGATGTGGCGGGCTATTAGCAAACATTCAGAACGACAGGTTTTATGTGTCTTGAGTACTGCCATACCCAAACATTTGTGAAGGAGTGGTGCAGAGTAGAGTCATTTCCTGCTACCCTGACCTTGGAACTAATTCCACTTTTTCTCAGCATGCTAGACCTTTCATGAGATGCAAATTATTATTTTAGTTGTTAGACATTTTTTGTGTGTGTTTGTGCATGGGTTTTACACAGGACTCTCCTTAAGAGAAACCCACAAGCAAACTTTTCTTTTCCTGTGCTCCTTCCCTGTTAACAAAGTGGATCAGGATTCTTGGGTAGCCTACCTATCTGCAACCATACCGTATACAGGCACAAAATATTATGTAAGCATAGAAATTGCAATCAAGCACCTTCTAAGAATCACATCTATTGGAAACAGAAGAGTTGTTTGGGTTTAAAGAGCTTCTACAAATACAGGAAAAGGGGTCTGAAATGTATTTCCTTTTCTGTGTACTTCTCTATGCAATGCACCCACATTTTTGAAGACAAAGAGAATTAAGTTGCAGCAGCAGTACTCTGTATCCTTGCACTTAATGGAAATATAATTCAAGCTTGAATACTCTGATCACTGCTAGCTACCTAAAAGCAGCATTTTTTTATTGTCCGTTTCAATGTCCAAATGCAAACCTGTTTACCCTAAATGCACGCATTTAAAGCAACAGATTTTCCCTGCCTCCAAATGCAAAGGTGCAAGGAGCAAAAGAATAATAGCCCTTTGTGCACAGGTCCTCACATTCAGATCTGTTCAGGAGGACTTCTTGAACAAGAAGTACAGGAAATGTTAACTTGCTAATACTTATCAGGAGCAGCATCAAAGATAAGAGGCTCCCCTATACAGAACAAGATGTTTTTATCTCCTTTCTAAGTCTTTTTCCTCCAAGGGGAGAGGGAAGTGATTGCTTTGTGTTTGGTCCATTTCCACCAAAGCTGCATGGCAGATTACTAAGGCTGAGGATCCCTGATAAAGCAGGATTCCTTTTACTAACAAGGTGCTTGGTTTCTTACCTGATGCATATGAAGGCAAATCCTATGTCTGGAGTCAGGGAAGCTCAAGTGGATCTTTTGACTGTGGATTAACCTGAACCCTGATACCAGGAGGCAGCAACTGCTGGGAGAAAAGAGGCTTTGAAACCCAGTGCTCCACAGCACGTTGTGCTATAATTGTGCCTCGCTCGTAATTGTGGATTTTTGCTTCTGAAAGCAGCCACAACAGTAACGAACGTGCCTGATCTGCTCTCTTCTCTCTTTCAGGAAGGAGTGATAATAGAGTCAGAGGTACAGTGTGTTGTTCATTGCAAAAACCCTTCCAAGCTTGCAGGAATGTGTTGCCCTGTGTGTCCAGGTAAGATTTCATGGCAGGATGCTGCTCTGTGTCAACTGCATCAACAATATTTCTAATGATAACCCTCATTTCCTGGGAGGTTGCATCTAATTCCACTATCTAATTCCACCTGCCAAGTTACTGCAATATGGGCCAGTAGCACATAATGTACTAAATGTCATAACAGAGTGAGCTTTTTAGTAGAGGATATACAGAATGGGGATGCACGTGGGAAACATATGAAGCAAGTGGCTATGGAAGTAGCATCTTTTATTTCTTATTTTTAAAGTACATTTACATCATTTTTCAGAGGATCTGTCAGCTGTATTTTCTTGGATTTTGTTGGGAATTGAAGCATGTTGGGAAATGAAGTATGAAACGAGCAGTAAAGGCTACTCGTTTTTATAGGCTAATTTGTATTTAACATAGGTTTTGTAGGTAAGCACTGCTTCTGTTGTGAGATAATTGATTCACTATATTTAAATTGTTACATTTTCTGCCAACACCTAATATAGACTCAGAGTGTATGAACTGATAAGAAAGAGAAAATAGCTGAGAAAAATGTTTCAAAACCACTTTTAATGGAAGACCTGACTTATCTTTGACTTCACTGGTGCATATTTACCTGCTATAGAAGTATACTTGCTTTCCCCCAAAAGTTAGTTGGGCCTCCTCAAGGCCTTTATGCAGACTTTGGAAGTGCTGTGTATCAGAAAAGATGGTATGATTTACTTTTTCCCATTGTCCTATTGTGAAGTGTGTTACAGTGAAAAGATAGTGGGCTATCTCGAGCTAAATTTATTCAAACTCTGTTTGCCAGGTTGTATATTTGAAGGGAGACATTACAATGAAGGAGAAGAATTTCAGCCTGAAGGAAACAAATGCACCAAGTGCTCTTGTATTGTAAGTATTTGCCTTTTGGCATTGTATCTCCCTGCATGAACTTCAAAAGGCAATTTTTTATTGTCATAACAAAGCAAAGAATATAAAGAATTCTTGAATTCTTATTCAGCATTATTATGTATTCTTCCCTCCTCTTGGAGTTCAGATTACTAGTGAAGATTTTACTGTGATAATACATTATATCACTCATGTTTTCAGTTTATCATGTTTTTTTGTGACTTCATGCTATGAGCAGATAGAACACTATGCTTGGGAGTGGCTTGATGTGTTGAGTTAGTGACGCTTTTTTTGTGTGATGGGATCATGCTGGCGACAAAAAGTTATTCAGGTTTCATCTATCGATCAACATGTATTAGCTGTTTCCTAAAACTGATCTGTCTTAAGGGTTCCTTTCAGATGTATGCAGCAAGGGCCTTTGCTCTGATTTACTAAGTCAAAGGGTGAGGGTAGCTTCCTTAGGCTACCCCAGGTGAATGTTGGCTTGACGCTTAATGATAAAGTCATATCCTGGATTTTATCCTTGACTGGCAACAATATAGAGAGGAAGGAGTAATTGCATCCTTTGGGTAAGGAGCACCGGCTTCTCTTTTGCTTTTATTAAGTTAAGAGAGATAATACTATATGAGTTCAGGCAGATAACTCTGACTTCATTGGTGTGATCTGAGAGACCAGTGAAATGTGAGGTTCAAATCACTGCTTATGTTGCTGTTGATGGGCTGGCTAGCAGCAGAGTATGCAAACTCTGGGAATGCATTTTTCAGTAGACTGACACACAGTTTTGTTTATACCAGACACAGTTCTCTTGTCTTATCTTAAAATAAAAATGGTGTGGAGAGAAGAAAGGATAAAATTGAAGAATGAATATATATATTTATACGCATACACAGGTATATTCAATGAAGTTGCTGCAGAGAATTTGAACTGTTTTGAGGGAGAAAATCCTGCTAATCTGAAAAAAATAACTTATATTAAATCATTACTGCTCCTGTGGTGAGTTAGGCTGCTCAGGGTTTTTTTTTTTTTTTTTTTTTTTTTAACGTTTTAATCCTGTAATAATGAAAATATGCAGGCCCACATGCCGTGGTGCTCTATGCCATAGGCCCCTGTTCTGGTGAACGCCTTCTACACTATGCTGAGGAGGGCTGCTCTGCATGTGCTCCATGGGCCCCCTGTCGCCCCAATTAATTTTGCTCTCAACTCCAGCTTGATATTCCTGAGGGAAAGGCTGGTCTGAATGGTTAAGAAGGCTGTGGAGCCATGCGGGAGCATTTTCAAGGCTGTGCTGTGCTCATTGATAAATGTTATGCAGCTATTACCTATTGCCCAGTGGCTGGTGTGCCAGTATCTCCTTGATCAACCTTCTTTTGTTCCCTAAATAGCAAAAGTAACTGTGCCTGAAAGAGCAAAGTGGGGAGGGATATCTGGGGGGAGAAAAGATAAAGAAATACAGGAAAATGGGTTCAGACCCGAGGGCCTTTTTTTTGACAGTAACCAGTCCCCAGTATGTTAGAGAAGGAAATGCCTCAGCTGCTGATGGTAAGAGATTTAAAGCCTCAAGCAAGAGGCTGAATCATCCCTTCCAAGAAAGGGAGTATGGCAGTTCTGGATGTTAATGACATCTGTATAGAGCCCAGCTCAAGTTCTGAATCTTACAGAGAGCAAAAGGAAGCCCATCTCTGTGCAAGTCACACTGGACTTTACTTCCCCTTCTCTGCAGCTCTTTTGAGAAGGACTGTTGACAGCTTCCTTCAAAGCTTGGGCCCATGTTATTTCCCATGTCGCTTGCTTTGGAAATGAGCAGTGGCCTTATCTTAAAGGCTGCAATAGCAGTTTACCACCTGCTGTACATCCATTCCCTTTTGGGAATGGGTTTCCAGTGAATCTCTAATCTAAGCAGTTGGAGGATATCTTATTTAAAGATACCTATCTGGTCATGTGGTTTGATGGGAACAGACTTGTGTGTGATACACTATAACATGTGCAGACTTTAGGAGATGAGGGGTAGCTACTCACCCCTAAATCTACTTCTTCTGTGATTTAAGGTTGTAGCTGTTAAGTTAGTCTTTTATAGAAACGTGGCAGAAGAAGGGACCAAAATTATTGCCATGGTGTTTTAGGGGCGGCGGCATAAGGATTCAAAACGATCTCATTTTGGTGTGAATTCTGGATTTTATTTAGGAGCCAACCTTTCTAATAATGGATTATCCTGGGCTCCACAGGCCATCGCTGTCGTCAGGGTAATCAGGCAGGGAGCTTTTTAACAGGAAGAAAGTAAAGAGTTTCATTACTTTCTTTACTTGCGGTTTCTTTTCCCTGGGAAATGTAGGGCTGTGCTGTACTTGCTAAATCCATTAAAATGAGGAGTTACTTACAAAAGGGAATTTTATGCTTGCAAAATCATGCAGTCAGAACTCACTGCATGTCAGAAAGCTGAATTGCCGGGCCCAGTCTTTGAGAAGCTCTTTAGTTGTTCAAACCCGCTGTATTTTCAGCTTGAAGCGGTGCCTACTGGACGCTGCTGAGCTCCCAAAGCATGTGGAGTGGGCATGAAGGTGACTTGCTGCTGCTGTTCCCAGCGTGCACAAGTTCTGCAAATGGGACTACAGCAGGAACCTGAGGGGCCGGGGGAGTGTAGTGCCCGACACAGCAGCAGTATTTTCCTGGCATTCCTCACCTCAGTGCCATAAAAGTGAATGGTGGCCTGGGTACGCCCGGGTAATTTGTTCAGTCGTTACCCTCCGCGCGGGGAACTTGCTAATGTGGTTTCTGTTTAGCACCACTTGTGGTTCCAGTTTCTGCCTCTGCGAGCTGGGCAAACCCTCCAAACTCGTTTCAGGCAGGTTGCTGGTGCAGCGGGGGCTGCTGCCGCGTCCGGCTGCTCTCGCCGCCGTGACACCGGGATGAAGGGCTCCCTATCCCATTACCGCTTTCCCAAGCAACCCGCTCCTCGGGGTAACTTCGATTTCGTGCTGCAAATGAAAATGTGTCGCCCCTCACTCAATGCACGTAGCCTGTCAGGAGCGAATGAGCTGCCTTTTAATGGCTCCGTCTCCCTGCGGAGAGGCGCCTGTGTCGGAAAGGTGGGCAGGATAACCAGGATCTCCTCTCGCCTCGGCCCAAGCCCAGCTGTCTTGCAGCAATTCCTCTGCCGAGCCCATTCCTGCTGTTCTCCATAGGCCAGCAGAGCGCTCTAGAGAAACCTTGGATATTTTCCCTGCCATAAGCACCTACTTAAGTGAAGGGCTGGATGCTTTAATCAAGTGTTATTTCTCAGATACTACTTTTATGAGGGTCGAGGGTGCGTTTCTGCTTGCACAGTGTGAACACTTGGCTTGCACGTCTCCTTTCCTCCAGGCTGCATTAAAAGGGCCAGACTGCGATTACCCTGAATGTTTTCGTTTTGCTCTTTTGATGTAGCACGTTTGGAAAAAAAAAAAAAAAAAAAGAAATCGTCAGGAGAAGGAAGCGGGGAGAGCAGGAGAGGGAGGCAGGGCGGGGAGGAGGCTCGGCGGGGCGGTGACCTCGGGCGAGGGGTAGCCGTGGAGAAGCTTGTCTTCCAGCAGCAGCATCCAGACTCACGAGCAGCAGCCCAGCGCTGTTACGCGCACCGCGGGCACCGGGTGCCCTGGCACGTGGGGCCTGCGGCGCTGCCGCCATGCCGGGGGGCGCAGCGGCGTGGAGACCGCCCTGCCAAGGCAGCAGTGGGGCCCGAGCCGCGGTCTCCCCGTCAAGGACGCAGCGGGAGCGCGGGTTACCCCATCTCCGGCCGGGGCTGCGATTGCTGCGGGCTGGGCGGCACTGGGAATGGCGCCTCGCACGTGCGCCTGCCGCGTCTTCCCAAGCTGCAAAGGCCCGCGGGGAGGTGGCGGCCTCTTAAAGCCGGTCTTCCCAAATGGTGGAAGACCAACAGAATTCAAACATCTGAAAGCAAAACACAGGGATTCTGAGTCTTTCAGGAGGAGATTTTGAGCGCAGCCTCAAAGCGCTGTCATCCCTGCCTGCGCCAGCGGCTCTCGTGTGCTGCGGGCGCGCGGCGCGCGGGCCTCCTGCTTTGCAGGTGCAAACCCAGGCCGGTGCCAGAAATGGCTTGTCGTTTATTTTCCCAAGTGTTGGGATGCAAAAAAAAAAGGGGTATAATGGAAGTTTTGCACAAGGGAAAGGAAATCACACCAACAAAATCTGTTTGCATAAAATGATGAATAGCAGACGTTGCAGCAGGGATAAGTAACGAGAAGCTACATGTGCGACCATTTGAGACACTGGGGGTGGAATTCATCTTGCCTAACTTTAGCCACGTAGCAATAACGCCTCTCGTCTAAGCTAGTTATCAGGGCTCCTCTTTAGTTCATGGAGAGCGATGGGTGGGATGGGTCGCTCCGCAGATGCCTATCTTCCCCCGCCAACTGCAGGCAGAGCCCGTGCGGCTCCCGCGGCCCGGAGATGGCTGCAGATACGGGGATGAATCGGCCCCCGCCGGCAGCTCAGTGATGAAGCCCTGCTCGTTTAAAAGGTTGCCTTAACAGATATTGGGAGCTGCTGAAATGCGTTCCCACGACAGCTGACGGCGGGGGAGGCTCTCCAGCCGGGGGGACTCCGGTCCACCGGGAAAACTCTGGAGAGCATGGGACTGAACATGTCCTTGGTTCAGGCTGGTGGCAGAAGTTGAGTCCAGACTCAGCTTTCCATCCTTGGTGGAGGGTCAAATGCCGACCTTCCTGAATTTCCGTGTCCTCGATGTGCCTTGGTGCAGCTCCAAATTCCAGCAGACGTTGTCACCTTTGGGGCTGAGAAACAAAGACTGAGAGTGTCAATCGGGAGCAGAAAAGCAATGGGTTAGTCTTCTAGCAAGAGTAGTATTCAGTTTGTTAAAGTTAGTAACGCAAGTAGAAACTATTGGCTTCTCTGTGAATGAAGATGGAGAGCAGGAAGCATTAAAAAACATGTGGTATGGAGGGATACTTACTGGATCTTTCTGGGAACACACCCAGCAAGTTTTCTGCAGATATTTTGCATATATTGAAAAGGAGGTTTTCCGACTAGCCTGGTAAAATCCACTCTTGCAGTGAGGTGAAGAAGCGTGGCTGTGCAGACCAGTATGGCGGGGGACAGGGCCCTGGTGTGAATAGAACATCCCTAAGGAAAATAATGTGACACAGACATAGCCAGGCTCCTGTTATTTAGTTGTTATATATTTGGTTTTCTTCAGTCCTACAAAAGTACACCTGCTTTCATGGAGATTGTACCTTACCTGTGCCATGTCCAAAATATTAAATCCACCTAATTTTGGTACAACTTCTGTGTGTGAACAACTTTTAAAAATTTATTTTTAAATTTAAAATTATAATTAAAAAAATGGAAATCACTGAAGGGTTTTTGTTTTCTTTTTCTTATGTTGAAATATCCATTCAACCATTTTAAGCTTTCTTTTGATTTCTCTTGAAGAAAAATTGTTGACCAGAGAGTATATGTGACGTCCTTTTCTCAAAAATTATTGTTTCAAATAGTTAAAAACAGTTTTAATAAAGGTCATGGAGAAAAATTACAATTTTACAGTTATAGTAAACAGGAAAGTTTTTTTTTCTGAAATACAAGTAGACTCTGGAGTAGTGAGGTAAATATGCATAATTCAGCATAATTATTCAGAGTAAATGATTCCTATTTATAAGCATTTGAGATCTCAGACCGTAGAAAGCATCTTTTTTTTTTTGTGGCAAGAACTCCTTCCCTCCCTCTGCAGATATTTGAATTTTGTTATTCAGCTCCTCCACAACCAAATCTTTGCGCTCTACTAGACCATGCGCTTTCCTAGCTCAGTCTGTTCTTGTATGGAAACCCTGGGTCATACTTTTAATTTTGGGTGAGGAGTGAAGCTGTTGTTTGGTGCTGAGAGGGACCATGCCCCAGTCTGAGGATATTTCCACGGAGATTTGGATCTTGCACAGAAAAGCCTCATCCTTGGAGGGGCAAGCTTTGAGGAGCATTAACCATCCTCCTCCTCCTGAAGATCCTGACGACTCCTTAAGGAATCCTGAGCCCAGACCATGGAGCACCTTTTCACGTTGCTTCCTTCGAAGTCCTTGGCTCGCCTCTCAGGATTCAGTTCAAACTTCCATGTTTCAGACTGTGCAGTCATGCACATCTACCTCTGTTATTTTTATTTATTTATTGTTTTGTATCCTTTCTTTTCCATCATTTCATATAGGTAGCACTACCTAGTTACTGTTTCTGAGATGGCATTACTGGAAAAACAGTTAGGGGTCTGTGCTCATTGTGCTTCATGTCGCATGGCCACAAGTTTCCTGGCCCCATGAGATGAGAGTTTGGAAGGAGAATGTGAAGAAACACTAAAAGGTCTTTTTATAGATTTCTGCAGGGAATTTTTCCTGTCTGGAATGGATAGTTGGAAGCATTGAGGAGTTGGAGGAACGGCCCTGCCCTTGTAAGTCTTGTTTATACAAAAACTGCCTTTGCAGTTTTATGTTCCACCATGGTAATGTGATAATTGATGAATTAGGTGATACTAGAAGACCTGAAAGATTAGTAAAACTTCCTGGGTACCTGAAGGGCCCAAGTAAATTCTGATTAACAGCCCCTCCTGGTTGGGCATTGCATGAACAACCCTTGTTGCAGCAGAGGGAAAAATGGCTAGTGTTCCTTGTCATTTAAAGAAAACAAACACACGGACCAGGATGTATTTTGCATTCCTAAAGCATTTAAAGAAATAAATGAAGCTGAACATTTTAAAATCATGATAATAAAGGCTTATTCTTCCAGGGCAGGTTGCAGTAGCTCTTGATAGCAAAGAAGCGGAGAGCCTGTGCTGTGAGTTGTCTGTCCCCCCTCTCCTTAAACTTTTCCTAATTAACAGGCTGCAATTGATCATTCCTATTGACAAAGTAGAATTAAGTACACAGAGCTTGAATAAAGGAGGGCTGTTAACAGGCAGCCTCTGGTGAAGAGGCTGTATTTTATTGCCGCTGGGCTGCAATGAAGATTGCAAACATCCATGCTATAACTCACTCCGTGGAAAGGCAAGAAGCTCTCTTGGAGGGAAAACAAAGCAGAAAGCAAGGAAGCTGGTTAAAATAAGCAAACAAACAAACAGAAAAACCTGTCAGACAGCAGGGCTTGCGAGGGCTGCCCGGGGCTTTAGAAGTGCCCGGGAAGCACAAGGGTTTTATGTTAGGCGGCTGCAGCGCTTCTTATAAGTGGCTTTGAAAGGAATGCGTGTGGCATCTCATGGGAACGCTTGTGTGCAAAATTGATTTCGGTCTAAAAGATTCCCACAAGTTGTGGTAGGAAGCAGTAAAAGCAATAGCTTGTCAATTAGCAAGGGCCTCCTCTTGCAAAACATTTTCTGAGGAGCCCAAGCACTTTCTGGCGGCGTTGCAAGGAAGGGAGGCTGAGACCAGCAGGAGTGCTCGGCTCTTATGCTTGTCACCTTTGCAGTTTGAATAAACTTGGATGCCACAGGTTTGGGGGTTACAGTCTAGCAATAGTTTATGATTTTAAACTTGCCCGCATCCCTCCGTGTCTTGAGACAAGATGTTTCAGTATGCAGCATACTATTAAGTGAATTTACACAAGAAGCCTTACCAACTTTCTAACACTTACTTGTTTTCCTTTATCTGATTTTTGAAAGCTACAAAAAAATGCAGAGATTGGAGGCAGTATGTGTGGAGCTTTGGTTTTCCCCACCACCCTCTCCCTTCAGCCTGACCTCTCTATCAGCTTGGGTACCGTATGCTGTAGTCTTTGATTATGTTTGTGTTTAATGACTTTTGTAGAAAACATATAGTAAAACTTGGGATCATTAAGTCTGAACCACTGCTGAGCTCTAGTGTGAAGGCCAAATTCCATCCTGACTTGTTATCAGCCTGCTGAAACTCTCCTTGCTGTTCCCACTGCACCCTCAGCTCCCTTTTGTCTTCTGCCCTGGCAGCACTGCAGGTTGTTAAGGCAGCAATAATTTCCAACCGCCCGATATAACTAATCTCCAGCTGGGAGATGTGATAATTTAACATTTCTGACAAAAGGCAGTGATATAGAAAGACAAAAGACGAGTCAAAGCACCAAAATATTAATGAACATGCTATTACTTTTGTATATTGCTTGATTTAATGATGAAAGACAAACACAGGGAATGAAAAGTTATCCAGCAAGTGTCACTTTGAAGACTGTGACAGGTTGTAACTTTTCTGTGCTATTCATCCTTAGTAAACCTGAGGGTGGCTTAGGAGGAATAATTCAGTGACCTCAAATAGGTGTGGGAAACAGAAAAGAAAAACTCTTCAAAACACAACAGTGATTTACCGGGTCCACCTTTAATCAGTCAGAAATAAAATCTGGCTGATAGTCAGGCTATCATAACATCTTTGGCATATGCTACGGGTACCTGAATTTGAAAGAAAGATGCAGGAATCCTTGCGGGCAGCTCAGGGTGAGAGTCAGAAGCAGGACTTACCACCCAGCCACTGCAGTAGGTGAGGACACACGAAGGTGAGTCCTTAAAAATTGCGTCTAGCCCAGGAGGTAGAAATTGTCTGTATGCCTAACTCTCTTCCAGGCAGTCTCATGGCACCTAAACTTCTGTCCCAAACATGATTACAACACCATAAAACTTGACAGCCTTAAGTTTCAATGAAAAACCAAGAGCTTTTCAGTTTTCTGCCAGAAGCTTTGTAATGAAGCATTGACATTTTCCACAGAAAGCAGATGTGTGTGTTTCTTAAACTGCAATTTAGTAACATTACTCAATATTTTATGCTAAAATCATTTAGATGGAAATCTCTTTATCGCCCCTTCTTGGGTGTCAGAGCCAAGGCAATTCAAAGCGCAAAGTTCAGCTTTCCAGCAGGTTTGGATCTGATGCTTGAGGCATCTGTGCCCAGAGGGATTTGGGTGGCTTGCATGAGCTGTGTGGTTTCTTTCTTCTTGTCTTTCTCCAGAACACAGCACCAGGAGCTTTCTGAGGGTAGGACAGAAGCTGATGTCCCCTTGCCAGTGGTATCTTTTTTATCATGGAAGAAAAAGCGGAGCTGGCCTCAGCTCTGAAAGCATAGCGATGAGGATATTATCATTCCTTCCAGCATCATCTGCCTCGCACCCAAATATTCAGTGTGCTGCACAAAAGCTTGAAAATGAAACAATAAATGCGAAAATAAGTAATTTCTGGTAGCAGCAGGACTTGGTTCTTTCCAATGCCCCCTCTCCTAGTTGCAGAATAAGTTCTCCTGCATGAACGTGACTGGGAGCAGTGATTTTGCCAGCAGCCTCCGTCACTGCTGCACCACTTAGGCTTTCAGCAGCCAGCCGAACTGCCCTGCTTTCTGCCTGTGGGGCTCCGTTATTTCAATTCCCTAAGGTACCTGCGATAACTGCTCCTCCCCCGTCTAGGTTTTTGAGCGCTGCACTTAGGCAAGCTGGTATGAGCATGCCTGGGACCACGCCGGGAGGGGAACCCTGCGCCCATCATCTTCCCTTCCACCAGCTGCACTTTGCAGTTGATGTGTGCGTGTACAGTCTTGTGTCTGTAACACCCGAACCCCATCCGCGGCTGTGACAATTTTTTTTTTTTTTTTTTTTAACTGCAGACCTGATTCTGATGCAGAATTTTGTGAAGCAGCTAAAATGGCAATAGAGACCAAGCACAGCAACAGGAATGTGGTGAACCTCGGCCAACCTGAGCAGCTTGTTCGCTGCTCTTCCCGGAGGCTGTTTTGTGGAACGGCTCCGGGTTGGGCGAGAGGCTAACGAGGACACGATTAGCAGAGCTAACGAGCAGAAGGACATTGCGCCGTTCCCGTAATGGGTGCCTTGCGTTTCTATTTCTAAACATCTTATCAGGCTGCCCGTCTCTGGGAAATGCTTTATTTCAGTCTTTCCTCAAAGCATACTTATGGAAAGACGAGATGACAAACTAGATGTGGACATCACTGGCTTATCCCCTGATACTGTTCCTAAGACTCTTCTAGACCAACCCAGTAAACACTGATTATTATTTTTAGTTCCTTCATGATTTTTTAAGCAAAGGCTTTTCACCTGCAGAGGATGGACCCCTTTTTGGGATGTGATGAGGTTTAGCAGGAAGGTGCAAACTCATGCTTAGGAAAAAAATATTTCTTTTGGGACATGGTGGTTGTAAACGGCATGTGTAAAGCACAGAGTGCTCCAAGAGGAGCATCCTACTCAGCTCATACTTGGTGAGCTGCTATCCCAAGGTCGGGTGCCACCTTGTCCCTCTGAAAACCCAGGGGCTCCAGACAACATAGAGATAAAAATCTGCAATTTGCAGCTCCCCACACATCCTTCATGCCTCCCTGCCTCCCTCCCTCCCTTTGTGCTCTATCATTTTCTAAATACTACCTTGCTTGTTAAAGTGCAGAAGCACACATAAGACGTGTCCTAGAAGAAAGCTGCTGGCAATTTCTGGTGTACAGGATTTCCATCTTATTTATGCTCTTGTGAATGAAGTAAACCAGTAATACTGGAAGCAGCAGCTTTAAGTCAGCGCCCCAAAACTAGTTTCTAGAAGCTCATCTGAAATTCAGAGTAATTGTTACGAGATGGAAGGAAGTCTTTCTCCGAAGAGTGACACTTGCCCACTGAAGGAAAGCTATAGATAAAGGTAACATACCACACATGCCTAGGCAGAACAGCCGGAAACCTGCCTGTCTGTAGTGCCAATAAGCATATTCGTGATTCAGCTACAGATTAAACATAAATATTTCTTCTGTAAATACAATTTAAGCACACAGTCTCTGGGCAGCGTAGGACTTTGAGTGCATTACACTCTTCTTCCCAGTTTCCCAAATGCTGAGCATTAGTTTGGATAACAGTTAGGGGCATCATCTATAAAAAGCTTGTAAAATTACTGATGCAATAAATTATAGGTGCGACGATTGGTCTTCAGTAGCCAAAAGGCCAGGGTGAGGATGTCAGCACTATGGGATATTACCAACAGCTTGCGGGGTTCCTCCCTGGTCTCTTGACAGAAATGAAAATGTTTATTTGGAGGATGCGAGGTTTCAAAATTTCAGGGAAGAATGGAAAGCATTACAGAGGATGGAAATTTTCAAACATTTGGCTTTCAGTTCTAAAATATAAACGGCCTCAAACAAGCCAGTGCTGAATACCACCACTACTCGGTCCAGTTAGAGCAACTTAACACTGGCTTTGAAACCCTAGCCCTAGGGAAGAAGTTTGTGCCATCCCTTTTAAACAGAGTTTCGCGTAGACTTGGTGTCTCCTCCTTTATCTGAATGAAACAATACTGTACTTAAAAGATTACAAATATTAAAATGAATGTGGTTTCCTATGATAAAATTCAGATAAAAATGGAATCCGGGTACTGGGTTGGATGGTGTAAAAATGAAATCTAATTATGTCCTCTGCATGTTTTTATCATCTACTGCTAGAGCACTATCAAAACAGCAGGCTGCCGCCTTTGAAGATTACTGTGTGCTATCTCTAAATTTTGAAAAACAAAGCTGTTTTCCATGTGATCGTACAAGACGCATGATTTCCTGCTTTAATTAGGTTCATGTCAGTGGTGTTAATTCAGGGATAGACTGAGGCCTCAATTTGTAAGTTATTGTTTTGATAATGGAGAGCAAATATTGGCAAACTCTACAGAAACATCTTGAGTAACTGCTCGGAGGGAGAATGGAAAATTTAGTCTAAAAGTGGGTTGTTTTGCCATATTGCAAGGGGAACAGAGGCTGCCCTTGTGGCTGAGTGCATTTTTATGCATTTTGTGCATTTTTTTTGCGAGTGCTTTCTGTGTATTTGCGTGCGTACGATTCCGTCCCCGCGTACCCGCGCGTGCCCGCCCCGTGTCCCCCCGCGAGCCTCCTCGGCGCGTGCCCGTGTCCCCGCGCGCGCCCCTCACGGCGCCTCGGGGCGGCGGC